>CM054822.1:19573408-19734308 GCA_028984105.1 Lavandula angustifolia
TATGGTCCAGAAACCAGCAAGTCAATGTTAGATTTGCCGAATATACACACACAGTTCGAAAGGATGAAAATTCATGAACTGTCATACTGCATGCACACAAAATAGATCCTCGAGAACTGTATGAGCAACGAGTTGGAGATGAAGTTTTCTTCTTTCATTGATGACTACATCAAGAAACTTATCTAATAACACTGTCAATAGACGATTATGCTTTAACTGCACCAGGTGAAAACTTCTAATAACATTATTATGACTCATCCAAGAAAAGGATTGTACTAAATCAATGATTAAAGCTTTAAAACCTGGCAGTTATGTAGTAAACTAAACCTAAAGGCTGATCATCACATAAGTATTACTCTATAATACCAAGTCTGGCAGACTAGATAAACATCATACAACCAAGATAATCTGCAGAAACAGCTGAGGAAAAAAAAAAGGAAAACTCATTTCATAACTAGAAACTGTATAAAGAACATATTTCAGCCAATCAAATTGCCTAATACAAATACATCTAGAAACAGCAGCTATAAAGATTATATTCGGGGAAATTCTAGGGTTTTGGAGCAATCTCTACAGCATAGGAGTAGATTAAACAATAAACAGTATAAACTTTTGCACCATCTGATAACAAGATAACAAATTCAAGGAAATCCCACTTATCATCCACCATAAACACATCCAAACACATAAACCAAACTGCTGGGGAAGAGAAGAAAAGCTCAATTGGGTTCACATACTCTGTCCCTCTTCAGAGGCAACGCAGCCTTGCCTTTCTTGGGCTTCGTAGCGACCGCAACAGCACTACCGCCGCCTACTTCCGGCAGTTCGGCGGCTTCTTCTTCCGCCGCCTCAGCTTCAGTAGCCACGGCGGAAACGACGAATGATTTCGACAATCGGGCATTGTCGGAGGCCCTATGGCACTGCAGGACAAATGGAGAAATGGATAAAGTCTGGGAGGCAGTCGAAAATATAGCGCTTTCTTTGGTGGGTTTCCAGTAGGAGAGGGAATGGGAGGCGGAGGAGTGGCGGTGGAGGTCTTGGACATGGGGCGGAGGAGTGAGATTGAGGGTGGTGGAGGCCATTTTTGAAGTATATGGTGATGAGATTATGCGAATATATGCAAGTGAAATGTGGTGATAAGGTTGTCCATGTAGACATTTGTCACATACATTTTTGTCTAGGGATGCAATTGGTTCCGCTCCGAACCGCGAAATCGGTCGGACCGAATCGAACTAAATCGAAAAATGTGGTTCGGTTCGATTTTGCGGTTTGGTTTGGTTTATTTTTTTAGAAACCGTTTACATTCGGTTCGGTTCGCGGTTTCAATAATTTTTGAACGGTTCGAACCGAACCGAACTAATATCTTATTTTTTAATTTTTTTTATTTAATATTTGTCTTTTTTATATGAGAATATTATTGGATTTAGATATTAGATTTATGTTTAGATCAATTCTATTTTATACAAATGAAGAGAAAGGAGTAACAACTATATACTTATGAGTTCAGAATGAGTGACATCTTATAAACTATTATTCTTGCATTATTTAAGATTTAAAAAAAAATAAATAAATAAAAAAGTGAATCGATGAACCGAACCGAACCATTTATAAGTGGTTCGGTTCGGTTCGGTTCCGATATTGAAAAATCCATCAAACCGAACCGAACCGAACCATTTTTATGTGTTTGGTTCGATTCCTAAAATACATAAAAAGTCAAACCGAACCGTTACACCCCTATTTCTGTCAATTCAGCTTCATCCATTTTTGGAACTTCATTTCCAAATTAAATTCTTACATTGATTTGTTGCCAGAAAAATAAAAAGACGAATATAGTTAAACTTCGATAAAGTAATAACTTTTGGACCGAAAAAAATATTCATTTAATGAGGTTATTTTATCGAACATTATTTTAGTGCATTGACCTATATTGGGACAGGAATAAATTATTATCTTAGCGAGATTATTACTTTATTGAATATTATTTTATCGAGGTTTAACTATGCATATTAATTTTTTTATGATACTAGTGAATGACAATCAAATTACCAAAATTAGCACAACGGAAAACTAGCGGAACAGCTTGTATGTACCACTTTCGTATACCATTGTATGTACCACACCACAAGGATATTAACATGTGACATTTTTCATTAAATCAAGTGGGTCATATTTAACACATGTCAATACCCTTATGATATGGTACACACAAGGGTATACGAAATTGGTACACACAAGCTTTTGTGGAAAACTAAGGAGCAAATTCACATAATAGGCTTATCAAAAAACTTATATATTTCAAACTAATCTTTTCTAAATTTATTTTTTAAATTAATCCTCTGTATAAAATTATACTCTAAATTAATTCTACCTATACTATTTAATTATTTATATAGATATTAAATATTTTATTTATAATTTTATATTATCTTTTACGCTTTTAAATAGAAAAAGAACAATTAATAATAGTTTTCTCACTAATGTAAATATACCTAAATTAATAATTTGAGTTTAAAAAATTATTAAATTCAAAAATTAATTATTATCACAGAAAATTGATGTATTTACCTTATTTTATTCATTAGAACATAGATAAAATTTCAAATATATGATATTAATAATTAACGATTTTTGTGGGCTTGCTTGTTCGAATGTTCAACAGTAACGTGTCTATTAAACTTTTGCCATAAGAAATAATAGTGATTTTTTTTGAAAAAAGTCTTTCTTGAAAAAAACACTTTTTCAATAAATTTAAAATAATTTTTATCCATTTTGACTCACATCACAAAAGATGCTGTTATTTTTATTTTTTATAAAAACAATTATAATGTATTATAAAATTACTCTATATCAGATATTGACATTTTTCTTGAATAAGAAATAATATCAAATTTTTTTAATAAAGAATCTAATTTTACCGTAAATGATTAATTAAGTTATATATATTTAAATATATGTTATTCATGAGGATGAACAAATATAAATCTGACATAATTAAAAATATTGTTTTATATTTGATTAGTTTAAGTAGTCTCCATTAATAAAAGAATTTCTCATTAATTTTCGATCATTTCTCCACTTAAAAAATTAAAAGATATATTTTAAGTTTGAAAATAAATATTTATATCCACATAGATGCCTATGTGGTAAAGGGGATATTTGTTTGGAATATAACTTTATAAAGAATACTTGTTTGGGAAATAAATTTTAAAGAAATTAGTTTGGGAAATAAGTTTTTGAGAAGTCTATTTTTAAAATTGATTCAAAAGTAGGTAGGATATGATATGTTTACATGATTAGGATATATTTACATAAACATGGGAGCAGTTTTATGAGAATCAACCATTATATGAGAAATATGGATCGTGTATATTATGTCTGAAATAATTCATAAACTTTAATTTATATGAAATAATGCATAAACTTTAACTTTATATATTTGCCCTTGTGTAACATACAAGAGGGTTATACATTAAGGGCCACATTTAAATATGACCGTTCAATAAGTAAAATGAAAAGTGCAAATTAAGTCCCCATGGGATGGCATAGCGGTGAAGGTGGATGGCCCGTGATCGATAGGTCATAAGTTTAAATTATGCTGGAAACGCTATGTGTGAGTCTGTTACCCTCTGTGTGGTTTGTATGCTATTGCAGAGGAGCGATGTTTACCTTATGCGCAACTAAAGGTAGTGGCTGCGGGTTCCTCGTTATAAAAAAATAAAAATAAATAAATAAGTGCAAATTAATTCTTAATTTTTATGTGAATGATTTGATTGATTAAATAAAATAGATAAAAACACATTAAAAATATTGTTACAATGACATGTGAACATAGAAAATTGTGAAAATAAACACTTAAAAAGATATATAGAAGAAAAAATACTCCATAAATAATCGTGATGGTGATACATATCATTGAGATTTTTAGAGTGTTAATATTATTTAGATTAAAACATTCACACAATTTAAAGGGTCGTTATTCTTCCAGCAAATTGGTGGAATTGGTTAGTTATGTGATTCTGTCATACATAATTAATGTATTGTGCTATTTTCTAAGTATGTAGTTAATTAGGTCCCACTATAATTTATGATGGCTAAGTTGGTCATTTTAATTGAATTTCCTAAACTATTTTATTTATTTATTTTAAGTGTATAATTTTTAACCATTGGCTAAAGAAATAATAACCCGTACCTAATCTCCTAATACTAAATATTTAGTAGTAATCAATTTCACATATGTAAAATATGTCATAACCATTTATGCCAAGTTGCTTATAATAAATCTAATCTAATACACGTGATTTTGTACCAATTAACTGAGTATTTCCTCAATCGAAATTCACTATGTATGTAATAAAAATTAATGTTAGCCTTATAACAAAATAACACCAGATTACAAAATTCAAAAGAATAAAACTATAAATTGGCCAGAAATAAACCAACTCTCAGTAGACGCCACTCACTCAATGGCCACAATCGCCGCCTATTCCGCTTCCATCAACCAACCATCCTCCGCCACTCCGTCAAACAACAAGTCACCTCCTTCCACAGCGCATTCCTTGAGATTCACCACCGCACGTCACCGCACACTCTCTTATTCAACACCTCCGAAAACACCCCTTGCAATTTCCGAGAAGGCTTCCGCCGTCAATTCATCTTCTCCCAAGACACTCACTAAGCCTATTATTGTGATTGATAATTACGACAGCTTCACTTATAATCTCTGCCAAGTAAGTTCCTTTTTTTTCCTGATTCTGATTCGTCGTTTTTAATTGCGTTGATTGAAATGGTATAAAGTTTATATTTTTCATTTAATATTTTTACTGTTTTTTTTCTTTTTCGCAGTACATGGGAGAGGTAGGTTACGAGTTCGAAGTATACAGGAATGACGAGTTAACGGTTGATGAGCTTAAAGAGTACGGATTTTTCCAGCCATCTACAATTTTTTTTATTTGATTATAAAAAGTAGTTAAATTGTTCGATCATTTGGCTACCCAAGATTGATTTTTTATTTTGATTTTTAATTCAGTATATTTTTCAAATCGTACTCTGCTTCATTAAAAGTTAAGGAGGATCAGGCATAATTCTTCTTTCTTTATTTAGCATGTATGGATCTGTTTTACTATCATTTTTTTGAAAGAAAAATATGTTTATGTATGTAAATGAGAGACTTGCAATTCAGAATTATTGTTCTTTAAATAGATGGAGCAATGATAAATCACATATAAGTTTAAAATATTTTATGTTGAAGAAGATGAACAGATTGACCTCAACTTACAATGTTTTCGAAATATATGGTGAAGGAAAACAGAATTTGGTAACCAGATCTAAAAAGTTGGGTTTTCTTGATTTCTTTAGTGTAATGCAAAGCAATTAGGGAGTTAAGTTAATTAATAGCAGCATATGGTAATGGTCTTTGCAGGAAAAACCCAAAAGGTATATTAATATCGCCTGGACCGGGTAAGAATTTTATTTGGCTCAAGTTTCTGCTTCTGTGTTCAAGTCTCATCATCATCATCATTTTAGCTATTAGTTAAAACTTTTCAGGTGCACCCCAAGATTCAGGAATATCATTACAGACAGTGGTTGAGCTTGGACCTACTGTACCATTATTTGGCGTGTGCATGGGGTTGCAATGCATTGGGGAAGCTTTTGGAGGTAATTTTTCTGTATCCCATGAGGAAATGTCATATTCTCCTTCGAGGTGAAGGACTGGAAATACGAGAAATGACTGTAAGTAGAGAAGATATCTATTGGCTGAGATTTTATTAGCTAAGGAAGCACCTTAACATCATCAGTTTTCAAGGATACTTATTTGATAACGATAATGCGTTTTCTATCTCTCTTTGCTTTGTGCATCATCAAATCCCTAACATGCACTAGTCTTACACGTGTTTACCATATATGTATCAAATTGTGTATACATGCTTTAAAATCTATTGACCTGCACAACTTATTTTTGAACTTTTCTATGGAATGGGACCAGAGACGTATTAGTGGATGGATTCTGGATATACTGGCTGCATAGAACTCTGCAAATGGATAGTCTACAAGAGAGTTATGACTTATGATGGAATGATATTGATCTTGAAACTATTGGCTCTTTTGTTTTCTTAAGTTTGTTTTGCGTGTTCTCGTAAAATAGTGAAAGCAATCTACCTTTCTCTTTCTCTTCAGCAAATTCAAAATCACTTAATCCATCATCTTATATTGTTTGATATATCCTATCACCTCTTATGTTTCTCTTTTGGCTGAATGATAAAACTATATGATTTGCAGGGAAAGTTGTTAGGTCTCCTTATGGAGTCATGCATGGAAAAAGCTCTCCTGTTTACTACAATGAGGAGGATGAAGATGGCTTGTTTGCAGGCTTACCAAAGTAAGTCCTTTTTCATTTAATTCCCACATAAACTTTTGGAATCATGTCGAGTGTTTACAGATTCTCCTTTTACAGTCCTTTCACTGCTGGTAGATACCATAGCCTTGTTATCGAACGCGATAGTTTTCCAAAGGACGTCCTGGAGATAACTGCGTGGACAGAAGACGGACTGGTAATGGCTGCTCGTCACAGAGTATACCCACATATACAGGTAGTTAGACATTTTAGAAACAAGCATCTTGTTTGTGATTTTATTGTGTGCTTATTTGTGGATGACTACGACTGCAGGGAGTTCAATTCCATCCAGAAAGTATCATATCTACACAAGGCAAAACCATTGTGCATAATTTCATCCACCTGATACACAGAAAGGAAGCAGAATCCCATAACTAGACTTGTAAAAGCTACAACAAATAAAGCTTTTCTTCTGCATATATTTCCATTTTATTTGCTTATGTATTGATGAACTCTTTTAATTTCTTTTTATAACCACATTGTTGTAATTCATAACTTATAAAAATAGAGATGAATTAATCATAACATTTATCAAAAAATGGACTAAAATAAAAATTAAGAATTCAGATAGTATAATTTATCAGGAAAAAAATTGATAGCTAGCTATGAATTTTAATTATTATTTGTAGATTGAGTAGTTATTTTATGTTTAAAAATATTTTCGACGTTTATTTTGCCCGTCCCAATTATCTTGTCTATTTTCCATTTTGAGGTGTTGTAAATGTATTGTCCAATTTTCAAACGTACCTCCTAATGTACCCAATGTTTTATGAATTCATTAGTTTTGGTAGTACATTTTATTTATATTATAATTTCTTTATTATTCTTTGTTTTTCTTATACCTTTAATTATCTTGTAATATTCCTTTCTTTTACATTTATTTTATTATAATTTTATTTCTCTTATTATTGTTGCTGCTTTATTTTTGCCATCCTTTATTTTCATTATAATTTCTTTTGTTTTTTCATCGTATTCGTTTTTCCCCCTCTTATTTATTTATTTTCCTTATTCCATTGTTTTCACACTTTTTATAATTTCTTTCTTGTCCTTTTATTTATTTATTTTTTTAGGGCTGTCAATTTGATCAAACCAAACCAGTCGAACAAAAAAATCAGTTAACCAGAGTTTTTAATTTTTATTTTGCAAAATCAAATATCAAACCAAGAAATTCAGTTTGGTTCGGTTTCGGTTTTAACCAAAACTTAAAAGGAGACAAAAATATATACTATTGTTTTAACAAAATTTATATACATATTTTTCTCTCTACCTAAATTTATATCCAATATAACACTTTAACAAGGTTTTTTAGTTAAAAGACATGAAAATGATTTGACTGGACAAAATGTATATAAAATATATTTAATATACAAAAAAATACTATTAAAATATTTTCGGTTCGATTTGGTTCGAAAATCAGATGGTCAAATCGAATAACGAATCAAATACTTTTAGTACAATTCGATTTCGTTAAAGAAAAGTTTGATTCGGTTTGATTTGGTCGGTTAACCAACTTTTTATCATCCCTAATTTATTTCATTTATTCCTTCCGTATTTATAATTTTCTTCCTTATTATTTATCTTCTTCCTTATTGTTCTTATTGTTTACCGTGTTTGTATTTTTTATCCGAATTCTCTATTATTTTTTCTAATTTCTTTCCTATTTTATCTATTTTTAAAAGAAAATTCATTTCTACATTTTTCCTTATTCATTTGCATTTTCATACTTTACTTTTTAATTTTTTTTATAATTCCTCATTCCTATTTAATTTGCGAACTTTCCGGCGCAATTATTAAGGTGAGGTGAGTTGTGGTAGTAAATATGTGCTTCCTAAAATTTAAATAAAGTGAATTAATAGTAAATGTATGAATCCTACAATTTAAAAGGTGAATTTTAGTAGTAAAAGTATGAATCCTACAATATAAAAAATTTTTTTTGGATTGAAGACAAATTGAATGAAACGATCCCAAAATAAAATAAAATAAGTTAAATGGACATAGGAAATATTATACTCCATAAAAATAAAAAAACAAGTTAAATGGACATAGGAAATATTAAATTTTGTAACAGATCCGCCCACCACTGTCCTCCGGAACCTCCGATCTGCCGCCACCTCGGCCCTCGCACACCTGGTAATTCAACGCTGTCGCCGTCCGAGGCCACAAAGCTCCGCCGGAGGAGAACCACCCATTGTCGCGTTTGCACAGCTACTCCACCGCGTTGTGCCACCATTAGAAATCACCTGAATCGCTGCTTGTTACTCCCGTCAGCCGCATGTCACCACCACTCCTCCAATTCCTCAGCGCTGGAATGTTGTTTTGTGTGGGTTGAGACAACTTTTGGGCTCTCAAGGAGTGGGCTTGAGTTGCAGGCGGACTGGGCCTAACTTGCCTTGTTTGTGGGTTGAATTTATAGGCTTCGAAATGATGCAGAGAATTCGACTTCGGACATACAAAAAATAAAATAAAATTCGAGGACGAATTTCTTCCAACCGAGAGAGAATGATGAAGATGCATACATAAATCGAAGAGTCATATGGAGAATTTCGATAATTGTTTTTTATTTATTATTAGGTTTTAATTTTTATTATTGTGAACCTATATAAATGCATCTTTATGTTTTAGTTTAGTAGATTTGAAGATTGAAGAAAATCGACGGTGCGATCGTTCGTCCCCCATTCCCCTCTATTAGGCAGATCGGTTTTGGATGCCGTTATCCTAGATATTCGTGCGTCAATTCAATTGGTTAACGAAGATCAATTTTCGGCATTCGTGCTCGAATCATTGGATCTTGATAAATCGACTTCCGGTACTCCGAGGAATCAACGAATTTCGATTACCTATCCCTTTATCTTTAATGTTATTTGAATTTTCATTTGTATTTTAATATTTCCGCTGCATCAGAGGGTCTTCCTTACTTTGCATGTTTGCTTTTATGGTAACAATAGCAATGGAACGAGAATATATAAAATTAATCAATTTGAATAAATCTATCAATTTTATAATTAATAATAAATATTTCGATAGGACACAAAACTTTTTGGAAGAATCTATTGGTGAGCTCTACGGGGCTCTAGCCCAATGTTTTGTGAATTCACTAGCAAATGTTTCCCTCTGCCCATTAATATTTTTTTTTCGAGTCATTCAAATAATATTATCTTGATTTTTTAATGCAAAAAAAAATTACATTAAAAAATGAGGTGGACCAATCTTTACTCACTATCAACCTACATTTTTACACACTCTCTCTCTCTAAAAGTTTACGACTATCACAATTTCTTTCTACAACGAACTCATAAAATTATGATTTTTAACTTTTTAGAAATTTTAGATTATTTCTTTAACTACAACATGAAAATAAACGGAAAAAATCAACTGCCTCAATTATGCTTTAATAAAATTTGAGTGAATTCTCATTCCTTCTCACCAACCATTTCTCAAAAACTGTGTTAATTTCTTAATAAACGCATATAATATACAACTAAATCAATTTTCTTAGTTTTCGTGCCAAAAAAAACCAAAACGATATTACGGGACAGAGGGAGTATTAGTTATTACTCCCTACATGCCGCTTCAAGTGACCTATTTTCCTTTTCGGGCGTCTCGCTCCAAGTGACCCGTTTCCAAAAAAATGAAATAACTTAAAAAAAAAATTATCTCATACTTTATCATTTTTCTCTTCTACTTTATCACTTCTTTATTATTTCGCTCTCATACTTTATCATTTAATCTCTCACTATCTCACTCATCTTTTCTCTCTTACTTCATCATTTACTCATCTCTCATACTTTATTATCAACTTTTTAAATTTCAGCGATGAAAAGAAACGGATTACTTGTAACGGGACGAAGGGAGTACTATTAGTTATTAGTAATATAATTCCATATATTGTTCACTGAAAATGAGAATTAAATTTTGAAATTAATACTCCCCACAATTTTTATCATTTCTTTTCGGCCTAGTAATTTGGAAGAGTTATTGTTTGTGAGATGAGATCATCAAATAAAATGTTTATAATAATTTTCTATTTTAAGAGTTAAGATAAAAATTGAGACAGTTAAGGAAAATGAAATAAAAATTATAGATTTAGTGAGTATAAAATATAATTGTCAATTTTTCTCACAAAAATATACTCCCCTTCCGTTCCGCCCGACTTGTCTTATTTTTTTCGGCATGGAGATTAAGATGGGTGGATGGTTGTGTGTAGAAGAATGAGTGATTGTGTATAAAAAAATATACCTCAAAGGAAAAAGTAAAAATTCATGTAGTAATTATTTTCTATTTTAAAAATAAATACAAGTGAAGCGAGACGGTCCGAAAAGAAAAATAAGAGAAGTCAAGCAGGGGCAGGGAGTGTGTAGTAATTTTTAGCTGTCGGAAAATAGGCAAACTTCATATAAAGTGAAATTAAGTTTATCAATAACGAAAATTTAGGGTTTTAATGACTCAACGCTCTTAAACCCTTTTCCCTATTCCTTATACCCTAATTGTTTCGATTTTGAGCCGCTCGTCTACCGGAAAAGGTCGCCTAAATCCTCCCCATCTGACAGCCACCGCGGCCGTTTGCCACCGTTTATATTTCATCCTTGTAAGTACTGAGCTTTTCCTTTTCTTCTCTATCGCAGTGAATAGTGAATTTTAGGTATGAAAATTCAAAGAAATAATTTCGTTTCTCGGGGGAATGAAGTTAAACTTTCTCTCTCTAGTGTATATGCTGCTTAAATAAGTACACACCGAAAGCAAGGCAGGTCTGTCCTGTTAGGATGATGGTTAGTTGGTCAGCTTAAACAGACTTCAGTATTCATGCTCGTTGAGCTTTTGTTCCAATTTTTTTACGGTTAGTTTTATTAAATATTAAGAAAGTTATGGAATTTTTTCTCTAGATCTTTTTAAAGAGACTTGAACAACTTAGATTGTGTAAATATACTTTGTAATTAAAAGTAAATCAAGTGAGTCTGCATGCATCACTTTGTGGAACTTGAATTACATGTAAAGAATTGATCGGCCAACTGTCCATTTTCTACATGAGATGCAAAAGAATCTATTGAAGTTTTGGTTTCTGATATGGCTAAAGCTTTGCACAGTCTTTTCAGTTTAGGTTAGTAAGTTTGTTTGTTTTTGGTTCATATATGTACAGTTTAATGGCGGGTCCAAAACTCAATAAGAAAAAGGGCGGTAGAGCGGTTAATCCTCCTCTAAAGAAGAAGCAAAAAGCATTACCTATTTTGGAAAAGGAACCTGAGAAAGAGAACTTGATCGGTGATTCTGATGATTCAGAAGAGCCTCAAATGCTTGAGAATTCTGACATGGAAGATCAGTTAGATGACTCACAATCTGATATGTCATCGGATGGTGATGATCCCTTTGCCAATGACATCCTTCAAGGAAGTGATGATGAAGGTATTGGTTGCTTTTTAATTAAATTCAATCAGGATTACTTACCTTCTTCTCTCTGTTATGACTTTTTCTATGTTCTGTTGTTTTCAGAGGGAAGCGATGAAGAAGGTACTGTCATAATTAGTGATTGGACATAAATCAAGATCAGAACCTAATCTTTTCAATAATTATAGTGTATGCAGTCTATATATTATGTGTATATCTGTTGCAGAGGGGCGATCAGAGGAGGACTCAGATTCTGATGTTGATATTAAGAAAAAATCAAGAGCAATTGATGCGGAAAAGGCTAGAGAAGAAGAAGATGCAGAAGCAGAATTACAGCTTAACATAAAAAGCGAAGCTGATGAGTTCATTTTACCTACTGAGGAGGTCTGGCCTATAAAATATTTTTGTTTATTTGCAAGGATTAAAATACTGATCATAATCCGTATATTTTTCCTTGTTATTTCACACTTTCCTTAAATAATACAGGAGCTTCAAGAAGAAACACAGAGACCCCCAGATCTTTCCAATCTCCAACGAAGGATAAAAGAGAGTATGTCTGACTCAATATCTCTGTTTTTTCAATATTAGCGATTTTGATAATTTATTGAAGCTTGGAGTTATATTTCAGTTGTACGGGTACTTTCGAATTTTAAGTCATTGAGGCACGAGGGTGCTACACGCAAAGACTATGTTGAGCAACTTAAGAAAGATTTAAGTTCATACTATGGATACAATGATTTTTTAATTGAAGCTTTGACTGAGGTAATTATTTTGTTCTGAACACAACTGTTTTGGATATCTATTCGTCTCCTGAGGCATTAGCTTGTAAAGATTTGTAAATTGCAATTTTTGTTCAGATGTTTCCAGTTGTTGAACTAATGGAACTTATTGAAGCTTTCGAGAAGCCTAGGCCTATGTGCCTTCGTACTAACACTTTGAAGGTAGAGTAACTTTTTTCAACATATCAGCATCACTGTATTTTTTTTCTACTTTTCCATTGTTGAAGAAGTAGTATGCTGATGCCTTTCTGTTGGATATTAGTCTCGACGAAGGGACTTGGCGGGTGTTCTTTTGAACCGAGGAGTCAACCTCGATCCATTAAGCAAATGGTCTAAAGTAAGTTTTCTTGTTAGTAATTTGTTGCAACTAACTGTCTTGAATTTGGTAAGTACTTTATCCATATATTAGACTAGTAAAGACTAATGAGATGGTTGCACTCGATTTTCCTGTAGGTAGGTTTGGTTGTTTATGATTCACAAGTTCCAATTGGGGCCACTCCAGAATACATGGCTGGTCATTATATGGTATTCTCAGATCTCCATTACCTACCCTTAGCTTATCATATTCAATAAAGCTAATGGCTTGCTGTCTTACAGCTTCAAAGTGCAAGCTCCTTTTTGCCTGTAATGGCCCTTGCTCCTCAGGAGAAAGAGAGAGTTGTTGATATGGCGTGAGTAGTTCTTATCCGTACCATTATTAAGCAATTGTCTTGACTCATGGTTCTCATTTTTCAATAGTGTGATTGTTGGGAAAACTCATTCTTGACCTTATGCATATTCTTTACTTTCTCAAGTACCACTCTCTTCATCATTACTTGGCTGATGTGTATTCAATTTTCCAATAAAGTTTTCATGAAAACTGTTTATATATAAAGTGAAAAAGTTTGTTGGGTGCAATTCCGCAGTTGCAATACTCTTCCCCACTAACTTAGTTGATGCCTTTGTAGGGCTGCACCTGGTGGTAAAACTACCTATGTTGCTGCTCTTATGAAAAATACTGGTGAGAATTGGATTTGAGTTTTTCACGGCTGGTTTATGTTATATCTGGTTTTTCTTTTCCTTTCCATTTTATTCTGCTCATTTCTTTGACTCGCTGAGAACTGAAACTTCTTTTTTTGAAGTTATACTCAGTTAAAAGATGTGTTACCATCCACATCCTATGTTTCATGTCAAAATTTTTTTGTTGAATTCTAGTGCGATTCTGCTGATTTATAGGTTCATTGGAAAATTAGTATTAACCTTCAAGTAAATTACTATTTCTAGGGGTAGGAAATATTTCTTATTTTCTTCCTAACATATATTATCCCCAAAAGGCTGGTTTGACGCTGTCATTGCATCTATTTTTAAAACTTGCCGTTCATATATTTATACCATTTTCTTCTTTTTATTACTTTTCGTCTAGGATCAAATATGCATGCTCCGTATTACTATCTGTTTCTGATTATTATATGTGTAAAGGTAATGCTTGTTGATAATACTACCTGTAACTGATGTACAATCTCTCCTGAAAGGTATTATCTATGCAAATGAGATGAAAGAGTCCAGACTCAAATCCCTCACTGCAAATATACATCGGATGGGCGTAACAAACACCATAGTTAGCAACTATGATGGGAGGGAGGTGACAATCTTGTCTCACTTTTCCTAATTCTCTTAGAGAGCTCTCGTATATTTATGTGGAACTCTTGATATTGTGATGAAAATTATGCTGTCTTTTCTGCATCTACTCAGCTGCCCAAAGTCCTGGGAAACAACTCGGTCGATAGAATTTTATTGGATGCTCCTTGCAGTGGCACTGGTGTAAGTAGTCAAGTTTAATTTCAACATCTAGAGCTTTTTGGTCTCAAAGATAAAACTCAAGATCATTTACACTTGTTGTAGGTTATATCTAAGGATGAATCTGTGAAAACCTCGAAAAGTGCTTTAGACATTCAAAGTTGCGCTCATCTACAGAAGGTATGCATCCTTCTATCATTAATTAGAGAAGTTGTTAGTCATCTTTCAACTTAGAAATCACACATTTCTCTCTCCCCCTCTACACAAAGAAAAATATGGTTTCATCCAATTTTTCTGTTCAATTCTTCAAACCATATTGGTTTGTTGGATATATGAATATATTAATATACTCTGTTTTTATATTGTCTGCAGTTCAGAATCGTTTCATGGCAGATGTTAAGTTTTAAGGAAATGCATATAAAATTCTATGCCTGATGAAACTTAAGCTTCTTTATACATGCTAAACCACTGCTAGTTAGCAAATTAATTCTTCGATTGCTGTGTTACTTAACTGTCAAGTGGATTTTGGATTCTGCTTTCTCTTTAGGAACTTTATATGTCCGTGAGGGTTGTTTGCCGATTAACAAAAAGAAATTGTTCTAAAAGGTTATCTGTTTCCTTTTTTGCTTGGCAGCAATTAATACTTGCAGCTATAGATCTCGTGGATGCCAACTCAAAGACAGGAGGATATATTGTCTATTCAACATGTTCCATAATGGTTGCCGAGGTTTGTGGCTTTACAGACTACTTAGTTGATCTCCTCTTTCATTCTATTTTCTCTTCCTCAACTTTTGAAGTTTGCAGAACGAAGCAGTCATCGATTATGCACTCAAGAAGAGGGATGTTAAACTTGTCCCTTGTGGCCTTGATTTCGGACGTCCTGGGTATTGTTTATTAACGTATCCATAGAATAATTGGTGAATGTTGTGATATGACTTTCTCCTGTTGTATTCCAGATTCATTCGCTTCAGAGGGCATCGGTTTCACACTTCATTGGACAAGACAAGGCGCTTTTATCCACACGTCCACAACATGGATGGATTCTTTGTAGCTAAGGTATGCCTCATCAGACCTCGTATCCCTTGTCCATCGTTCTATTCCAATCAATTTGAACCTGCTCGTATTATTTCATGCATTGCTTTTGTTTTCATGCATTGCTTTTGGTAATGTAATAACTGAACTTCATATACAGCTGAAGAAAATCAGTAACAAGATACCAGCTTCTGAAGTGTCTGAAACTCCCGGAGAGGTGGAGGAAGAAGAGCCTGTTTCGGTTGAAAATGATGACCAGGATGAGGTTGAAGAAGAAGAAGATGGACCGACACACAAGAAGCAAAAGGTTTTCGAGGGAAAGAAACAATTGAACAATGGTTCTAATCAAGCAGGCACAGGGAAACAAACATCACCGCAGAAAAAGATCAAGAAAAAGAAAAGCGTATGGAAACAAGAGATCTCGACAAATAGGTATGCAGTATGACCGACTCGAGTCTTATTGTGCTTAGAAGAGGCGTGATTTTCTTGGTGCAGTGTTTTCTTATTTAGTTTTGTTGGTTTGCAGAGAAGAGAAACGACAAGCTTTAAGGGAGCAGAGGAGAATTGCCAAGGTAAAAGGCAGGAAGGGTCAGGAGTGAAATGTTGTCAAGAAACATACAACTTTGGGAGAAAATATTCGAGCATCAGATATGCTTATTACAATTTTGAAACTTTGGATCAGAAATTTTGTGCTACCATGCATGTAACATATTTGAAGATGGATTCGTTGTTTGTCACATTCTTGGTTTTGACAGTGGATTCTTGTATTTCTATATTTTCTCATATTAGCTTCTTTTTATGAAATTTCTAATGATTTTCTATTTTTCTTTTTGAATTACAATAAATAAAGGAGACCCTATATAGCCGGGTATGGTCAGAAACTCGTAATCCCACTCTCACAGAAGCACGAGATAGTAATACATTCTCAACATCAAACGCAAGATCCGCTAATGAAATGAAACACGAGATCAAACTACGGTGCTAGGAATTAGAGGCTCGAAAAAGGCAAGCAAGTTATGTAGCCAAACATTGCTGCTATAATAACCTGTCAATGAGATCAGTTAGAGGTGCGTATGTCGGAGTTGGAGCAAGCTCAACAGAAGCAGACTAGCAGTCGACATGCTCATTGTGTTGTCACACTTTTTGCAAGATTTCGAGGCTGATCGACGTTGTATCCACGTAAAACAGTCAGATGATAGGCCAAAAGCTGCATACAGAAGACATATAAAGCTTCTTGTGATCAAAGGGTGATAGACAGAACAGAATTCAGGCATTACCTGTAGAGGAACTATGTTAATGACTGGCTGTAGGCAATCCTCAACCTGAGGAACTTCAATCACACGGCAAGACCCACCAACATTCACAGATGCTACATCACCTTTAGTGCACATCACTATCAGTCGACCTTTACGAGCATGAAGTTGCTGAATGACGGATTGTTGTTTGCTAGGAACGAAATAGAGTAAGAATTTGAAATCATATCATGGTAATGGAACTTGTTTACAAGGAGAAGTATGTCTAACCTGAAGCAAGCATCGCGGGTAGCAATAACAACTATCGGGAGTGTCTCATCGACTAAAGCCAAGGGACCGTGTTTCATTTCTCCAGCAAGAATTCCTTCGCTGTGCATAAGTGCTACTTCTTTTACCTTCAAAGCACCTTCCAAAGCAGTTGCATAATTATACCCTCGTCCGAAGACAAGAAGTGACTGTTCTGCAATTAACAAGTTGGCGAGGTCTTTCATCTCCTGGTCCAGTTTGAGCACCTCTTTCACTTTACCTGCAAATTATTGATTCATGACTATGGTTAGCTAGTTAACGTAATATGTGGTGTGAGCAAAAGATAAGACATACTTGGCAAGATAAGACATACTTGGCAAATCGAATAGGCTATCTATTATTGCTTCTCTTCTAGCTTTAGTGGAGATTGTGTCATCTCCTATTGCCAGAGCCAACATAGCCATGACTACGATTTGGCTTGTATATGCCTGTTAGTTTCGAAGCAGAAAACAAGATAAGACAACGAGCTAGTTGGTGTTGAAAAGACAGAAAATGAGGAAGGCAAGTACGGAGTTTTGTTCACCTTGGTACTAGCTACCCCAATCTCACAACCAGCATTTATGTGAACTCCGCAGTGTGTATGCCTAGCAATTGCACTGCCAACGGTGTTGGTAATGCCAACACATAATGCTCCGTTTTCTAATGCATATTCTAATGCCTGCAGCGTGTCTGCCGTTTCTCCTGATTGACTAACATATACAGTTGTATCTTCTCTGTATATGGGCCCCTGTCTATCCACCAAATCACTAGCAATCTCCATTGTTACAGGGATACCTGCCAGGCTAACTTCATTTAGTTATGGAATCAGTGAAGCCTTACAGTTAATATGCTTAGTAAATGGTGTGAACCAGACCAACCAGAAAGTTCTTCTAGAATCGGCCTTGCAGCTAAAGCTGCATTATAACTTGTGCCACAGCCAATGAAGACTATTCTTCGACTTCTCCGTATGGTTTTGAGGTGATCCTTTAACCCTCCTAAAAGTACACTTTTTGATTTGCATGATCCTCCACGTAAAAGCCTCCCTCTCATTGTTGTTGTAAGAGATTCTGGTTGTTCATGAATTTCTTTCTGCATGTAGTGCTCGTATTTCCCTTTATTTATTTGCTCAACCTCCATTTCCAGAACTGAGAGTGCACGTTGGACAGAAGCTGGCCGTTTGAGTTTTTCACCTTTTTCTTTAGCATTGTCAAACTTGAAAATAGATGCACGTCCATCCTAAAACCGCATAAACCAATAACAGTGAGGCTCAAAGGGGGTCTTCCATATTATATTCAGCATGTAAGATGCTTAGATGACTGATACATAATTTCAAAACCGAAGAACAACACCGCATCATTGCGAAAGTATAACTCCAAAAAGAAAAACCAAAAAGGTAAGACCTTTCTCCTTGGTCCTATAGATTTTTTAATGAATCAACCACATGATGCTCTTTACAAGCTTGTAGTTATATAATAAACCCAGTTATATAGAAATGTACCTTGAGATGAACAACTTCACCATCCTCAATGACCAAAACCTTTTTCGTGTGCTCCACTAGAGCACTGGCATCACTTGACAAAAATAGTTCCTTTGGCTGCCCATTACTTGAAAGAAATTTTGCGTCAGTAAAAGATGCTCTGCTAGGCTCTTTGGTTAACTCCTACAATAAGAGGAAATTCCACATTTGAAAACAAACGGATTCAAGATTATTATTCTCAAATTTGCATTCATCTCTAAGATTTTCTGCTGAACAAGCATACAGCTTTGCAGGATATAAATCTAAAATTCCTATAATTTAAGATACAGATAACCGTGATTTTACCAAGCTGATAAATCAGAATGTCAGAGTAAAATGTAAGAACACTCTTTGAGAAGAGCCCAAAACAGTTCAAGGAGATGCTAAGAAAATACTTATTCACTTTACTAGTGAATTTATAAGGTAGCTGTTACAATAGAGTCACTCACGACTTACTTTTACACCAAGGAGCAAAGGACTACCACGTTTGCAAGCAATCAATTCATTGGGATAATGTGTGCTTTTGAATATCAGAGCATATGCTCCTTCCAGGTGCCTCATTACTTCGAGCACAACTTGACTAAATGTGACGCTCTTGTCACCTACACATATTACTCGCATAAGAAAATCTCAAATCGAGTAACATGAACATCTCGTCATATGAAACATAAACATATTGATAGAGAATAAGTCATCTGTTGAGGACCTTAGACAGAAAGTAAATGAAAAGTCACTAGTTTATAGCATCATTCAGTTTACAGATCCAAGAAGATACCTTCCTCTTTTGCGTTGTCAAAGACAAATTTCGCAAGCTTTGGAATGACTTCTGTATCAGTGTCAGAATCAAAGGTGAAACCATGACGAACGAGTGTCTCTTTTAATACCTAAGACCATACAACAGTCCATCAGTAGCATAAGAGATACAGACTATCAAATAAGCTTACCAAAATTAATATTTAAGCGCAATGGAAACAGAAGTCAATGCGTTCTTCAGTTATAGATCTTAAAAATTTCTTGAATCACATATCAAGTTTAACCAAAATAAGTACACCAAGCTAGAAAAAACCAATCCTTGGGCATCTACTTAATTGGGTAGTTTCCCAGCTATCAATATCTGGAAAATAATGTTACCAAGTTCCTGAAAAAGAATGACAAATTCAATGCCTACAATAGATTAAAGACAACTATGGATATGATCATTATCTCCTTTTCCCCCTACATCACCTGAAGTATATACCAGGATTTGCTCTTATGATCATTGCATCCTAAAACAAAAATTGGTAGTAGAAATCTATTGCTGTATTGAAATTCGCAAGAATTATACCAAACAATGAATTGTGGAGATATCAAAGCCTGCCGAAACAACTAGATTCAAGCAATAAATATGTCAAAAGAACATCTCCACAGTGTAAAGATATCATGTCATTAATTGATGAAGTAAAAGGATAACAATTAGAGAGAGGAAATTAACCTCATAGTTCGTTATGACTCCATTATGAACAACCAAGAACTCGTTTCTTGGATCAGATGTCTGAGGATGGCTATTCCTCGGAGCTGGTTCTCCATGTGTTGCCCAGCGAGTATGTGCTATTCCAGCATGGACTGAGAATGACTCTTCCAAATTTAAATCTGTACCAGCTACTTCTGAGAATACAAAAATAAGAAATATCACTGACATGGAAGGTAAAAGGAAACCGGACTTGGAAATCAAATAGGAAAAAAAAAGGAATCATATTCAGTAAAATTTTAAAATGTCCTTAATGCATTCAACGTTATTGTGCAACAGCATAACTTAAAGCAGATAATATAAAATGGGAAATAACTTAACTGACCAGCAAAGCACTAGAATACGACTCTCACTTAGTCGCCACTTTCTGAAAGCTAGGACTTGACAGAAGAGAATTTACACAGCATAAAAGCAGTATTTACTTAGTCTGTTTGTCATCTAGCTACCAACTTTCCTAAATCTTGGAATTGGCTGAAGACAGTTTCACTTGCACAAAGTGGCTACTTTATCCTGATTCCAAATCCATGTACTAAGAAAAACAGGCTAATACCAGAAACAACTGAACTTTTACTCAACTATAGAGCATTACTATAAAGAAATATCACCGGTGTCAACCGAGCATATACATTTCTTGTATAATCTCCATTAAGATTTTAAAATTATTGTGCATTGTAGTTTCTAACTTAAGTTAGAAACATCTCTCCTCACAGCGTAATCTCTCTACTGGTTCTACAAATTCTACCTAAACACTCCACATTTAACTAAATTAGATTAAATCAAACCATCAAAGACACAAAAATCCAGTTCAATTGTCATTCTACTCATCAAACAACAAAATTCAGTCATATTAGCCAATCAGGATCTATAAGGATCAGCTTTCAAAATTCAAAAACCTAATTCCCAAGCACAGTCATTATCCATGCGTGAATTCACCACCACATTCACTCAACAACCAATTCCACTAACTATTTCAAGTTTTCAACTCGAAGAATAAATTATAAAAGTCAACCCTGAACCGCAATCACAATGTACCGTGGTAGACGGATTTAACGAGTGATTCGATGTTGCCTTCCTTCCGAAAGACGAGCGGCGGAGAGACGGCGGCATCGGAGGAATCGCAGAAGGAATCGATCGAAATTCCGGCGGAATCGTAGCCCCTGTACTCGAGGCGGCGGAGGCCGTTGAAGAGAACTTCCAAAATGTAGCGCCGCTCTCTACTGACGTCGAAATTCAAGTATGCGAAAATCCCGCACATAATTACCTAAAATTTATGCTGCTGCTTCACTCTGAGTCTCGGTTTCAAAAGATGCAAAGAGATCATCGATCATGCCTGGGGACAAAATTGGTTTTTGTCTTTTCGATTTCGGGCAGTTCTAGTTGAGGTGGCGTGTTGGGACCAATGGGGAAGGTACACGTGTACGCGGGACTCGTGAATTTTCAATTCCTTGTTTTTGACTATACTATAATTTCTCTCTTTTTAATTTTCTTCATCAATATTAAATGAATAGATTTCTAGATATAATAAATAACTAGAAAAGATATACATTATCTTCATGGGATACATTCATACATACATATCATAATTTAATCATTAATCTCTAAAGTTCACATAACTATATCATATTTGGAATGTATTATTGTTGCTCATTTAATCATTTATGATACACTATTTTTAATCGATACAAGAAAGTACTATCCCCGTCCTATTAGTAACGTCCTGCAAATACAACTTGAGTCGTCTTGTTATATTCTTACATAAAAGTTAAGTTTCTTAATAACCGTATTTAAAAGAAACATTATGTTATTAATCAGACTGAGAGAATATCTTACTGTTTCGGTTATACTATCTATTACTCCCTACGTCCCATAGAAATAATCCAATTTATTTTCGGTGCGATTTTTAAAGAAAGTAGTTGATGTGTGTAAAGTTGTGTAAACTTGTGGGTTCTTAAAAAAAATATTTATAATAATTTGACAAAAAAAAAATGAACAACTTAAATATAACAGTCCGAAAAAATATATTTATTTCAATAGGATGGAGAGAGAAATATGAAGTAGTATCTTTTAAAGACTATACTACGAAATCAACAATAATTACCAAAAAAACAATCAGTTTAAGCACTGATTAAATTTTTTTCACTATATTTCGTTAAGGAATGTAACTGGATATCTGAGTCAAGTCGAGATTTATTGATTTTCAGTTTTTATTCTCATCCTAAACCCTAGAACAATAAAATTTATACTGTTATTTGTTATGTATAGTAACACATGGAGAATTAAATAAGTTTGTTGTGGAGGAATTTATGTCTGTGATGTGTTTGACAATGACTTGACTGATGCATAGGACGAGATGAGGTGGATCCCAGTCAAACAAGATCTAATTTTTAATTTCACAGGATCGTGCTTCCTATAAATACCAATATTCCCACGAGATCCTTGTATGTGTATTAGCAAGCAATTTCCCTTTTAGCAGAATGTAAAAAATAGACACTTTCAAAACTAAATATCAAAAATAAACATTTTTAAATAAAAAAATGCAATATTAGATACTGAATAATTTTGTCCCTATTTTCCCACTTTCTATCAACATTTTAGTCAATATTTTCTGTAAAAAAGCGGCAAACACCAACTGCCCCTGCTCCTTACTCCCTACTCCCTTTTCCCTGCTCCCTACCCCCTATTCCCTACGCATAAGACAATTTTTTTTTTTTTTGAAAAAGAGCACATTTTTTTCACACAAGTTTCCTGCCAAATTTGGAATAAATGATGCGTTGGAACTCGACACCAAGTACATGGAGATATCATGCAACAATAATTCGAGCAGGATGAATTCGAGCAATTATGCTTTCAAACTTCGATTTTATTTGAAATCAGCAATGGAAATGCGGAGTAAACAGAACAAATCGAGAAAAATGCCCAGACATTTATGCGGATTTCTCAGCTAAGATGTGAAAAAAACAGAGAAAAAAAAATTATCTCAGTAGTAAAAAATAGATAATATTTATGGAATTTACACCACTCTCTTATGTACATCAAATTTTAGGAAAAAAAAAGTACATTTGCAGATACAAGAATATAATGGAGCAGTTACACGGTTACACACTTTCACCATCTTCAAAACTCATCTTCACAGTTACACACTTTCACACTTTTTGAATTCTCATCTCCTCTTGAGAAGGTTTCACCATCGCTTCTCCAGTGGCTCATAATGACGGAAGAGAGGAGGTTAATACACATTCAATCTCGATTCCTTCTCTTAATGAATAATGCTAGTAGTTGTGATAAATTAGATTTTTAAGAAAAATGTGGTTCGAAAATTATGTGGTTCGGAGAGAGAGAGAAGAAAGAGAGAGAGAACAGAGAAGAGAGAGAGAGAGTGAGAGAGAGAGAGAGAAGAGAGAAGAGAGAGAGAGAGAGAGAGTTTGAGAGAGATAGAGAGAGAACATAGAAGAGAGAGAGAGAAGAGAGAGAGAGAGAATAGAGTTCTCGAGAGAGAGAAGAGACAAGAGAGAGAGAGTTTGAGAGAGAGAACAGAGAAGAGAGTGAGAGAGAGATAGAAATGGAGAGAGATAGAAGAGAGTGTAAGAGAGATAAAAAGAGAGATTAAATAAATATAAATAAATATATATAATTTTATTTTCTTTTTATTAATTAAATTATGTTTTAAATGATTTTTTACTTTATTAATTGAAGGAAAAATGTGACGATTTATTAATTCAATTTTATTTTAGATCGATTTATGATGATGAATAATGTGAAAAATGTGACGTTTTATTAGTTCAGTTATTAATTCAGTTATTCTCAATAATATGTCTTCTGTGACGTATGAAAGCTGTCTTATTTATTTGTAGTTTAAATAATTACAGAGTGCTATGATTTAACAATGAAGAAATAAGATTAATTGTTTTCCACATGGGTTGGATAAGCTGCTAGATCGGCAAAGTCGCAAGTAATGACGCATGTTAAGTGGAATGTCATTTTATTGATTAAAGATACCCTTACGACCATTGGCGAGTTTCAGCTTTATGATGAATTCGTTAGGACGAGCCCTTTCGGATAGTTAATGGGATGGGAGGGGAAGTATAGTGCTAGCAAAACCCTTCATCAATTAATGTGTCGCGAGATTCGTCATGATCCACCCTACGTAAGTAGCTTGTGGTTCAAGGTTATCGATCGCATGCTCCGCTTCGGTCCAGAAGACTTTTCACTAGTCACGGGATTGATGTTTGGATCGTCTGAATTTGACCCAAACATCCAGCACGATGTTTCAGCGATTCGGGTTAGACGTCTTTTTTGTGGAGATAATAGAATAAAATTAGAGCAATTGGAGGCAATGTTCCGACAACGCTCCGTAAGAGATGCTACCGGTTCCGACTACATCAAGATTGCCAACTTCTTAATTTTACACCTACTCGTATTGGGTGTCCCTCGCGCTAGGTTAATTGATTACTTCGTTTGGGTCTTAGTGGACGACCTAAACGAATGGAAACAATTCCCTTGGTATATAGTAAAATATTATGTGTAATTTCTCCTAGTGCTGAACTACAATTTCTTCGTAAACAAATCATATTTCTCCTAATGCTGAACTAAGTTGTAACATACAGAGAAATAAGTAGAAATATATAATATTTTTCTATTTTTACGTCTCAATTGTACTTTAATGTTGGTATATAGTAAAATATTATGTGTAATTTCATTAACCGAAAAACATCGCTCAAGGAAGAAGGTGAAAATGAATACTAGATCAAGTAGTAACAAGTACTACTAAAAAAGAAGAAAATTAAATATAAATTGCAACTTATAATATATATTCATACAAAATAATGTTTTGTGTGCATATCGTTGGACATGAATATCGGGACGTTTATATAGAACAGTTACAAATTATTTGAAATACAATTTATTCGTAAACAAATCATATTTCTCCTAGTGCTTAACTAAGTTGTAACATACAGAGAAATAAGTAGAAATATATAATATTTTTCTATATTTACGTCTCAATTGTACTTTAATATTGGTATATAGTAAAATATTATTGTAATTTCATTAATCGAAAAAACATCGCTCTAGTAAAATGAATACTAGATCAAGTAGTAACAAGTACTACTAAAAAAGAAAAAAATTAAATATAAATTACAACTTCTAATATATATTCACACAAAATAATGTTTTGTGTGCATATCGGTGGACAGGAATATCGGGACGTTTATATAGAACAGTTACAAATTATTTGAAATACAATTTCTTCGTAAACAAATCATATTTCTCCTAATGCTGAACTAAGTTGTAACATACAGAGAAATAAGTAGAAATATATAATAAACGTAAAGGTATTGACATACGAAAATTACTTTATTCCTCTTTTATTCATAGTTCCTATTTTTAGCATATTAACACATGAAAATTACTTTATCATCCACAAATATTAATGATTATGATTATCCACCTAACTTACGGATAGTGTTACTTAAACGGATAGAAGCTTTACAATAAACATATAAAATGAATTGTTGGAAAAATAATAAATATACACATTATATATTGCATACTTTGTGCTTTTGAGATAAAAGAAGTTGGTTGAGATCCAATATTTTCTTGAGCTCCAATACACGAAATTTTTTATTTTGTGAAATCAAATATTTTTTCACAAATTATTTTCTCTCTATCTATCTCTCTTCTTATATTTTATTAGTTGGAAAGATGAAGGTGATGCGTTTGTATATATAATCGAAAATTACGAAAGAGAGAGAGAGAGAGGATGTGACAAAAAAATGAGCTGGAAAGAAAAACAAAAGTTTTGACGCGACACTGACATGCGTAATTGGTCAAAAAAGTTGTTCAAAAGCTGATTTTACGTTGGAATCTAAAAGAACAAAGAGAAGACCTATGATTCGGACCTATAGTCTACAATCTAGACTTACTTTTTAGGGGTAAAAAAGAACTAAGGTCTATTATTGCAATTTTACTAAATTGTGTCTATATATGCATTTTCTATATTTAAAATGTGCATTTCTGCACATCACCCTTCCATTTTTACTACTAGAATAATAAGATATAAAAAATGTACATATTGCAACAGTTTATTATAAGAAATCATTTTTTTGTCGAAATTAAAGGGTTGGATCTGAGAATCAGTAACGCACGCACGTTCAAGGGGGTACAAATTCTGGTCGCAAAAATAAAATACTTAATTTTCGTGGCTGACAAATTAATATTGTTAATAGCAAGTCGTCAAAAGAAATTACCGACAAACATGCAGACAAATCGACCGTTAAAACAGTAGACCCAACTCCCAAGACCCATCCATCTATATTAAGGCCCAACATGCCCTTCAAGGACCCAAGACCCATCCATCTATATTAAGACCCAACATGCCCTTCAAGTTCATATGTTTCAGCTCAAACTCCACATGACATGTCCGAGGTCGTTTTCGGAAAAAATATGTTTACTATGCGTATATTCATTTTAGTTTTACTTTTCTATGTAATTTGTTGAATGTTAAGAGTCTCAAACTATCATATTGTAGCGGTAGAATCACAATCGTGCGCACTTCAAAAAGTAACTGTATATTCTCCACGTCTAAAATATGAGCGAATCGGATAGTTTAACTTTGTTTTGCAAATTAATTTATTACACCTTTCCGGAATTAAAATGAAGTAACAAGATAAATAATTTAACTTTTATATTATTATTATTACTAAAAATTTAAATTTAAACTCTATCAATAATTCTGTAGGTCGAACCATTCAAGTACTAAAACTAAGTCATATTTTGTCTTCATTATTATTACCATTTTAATTGATAAAATCGTGAAATTTACAATCAAATGCGGCGAACACGAAAATAAAATTATTATGGTATGTTCTCAAAGTCAAGGTGACGGATAAATAGGGAATGCATAATCTTATTGTCTCAATCAAGAATGTAAATAGATTAATCTAGACTCTTGTCTCATTTGTCATACAAGCGAATCACGTTGGTTGCCACACTTGTACTCATCATGATACTCACACATCATATTTATTTCACTTGACCCGTTATCTAGTACTACCTATTAATTATTAATACCAAATAGACTTGTTACAACAAAAAATACAATTTTCAAACTCATGAATTTTGAGGTTAGGTAAAACCCCATCTAAGTCATTGTCTCAAATATGCATCAGAGTAAATCTTAGTTTATGTAATAATTGATCAAATTATAATAATTAATCAAATTATATACTAGAAAACATGAAACACTGTAAATTAATTATGTGCAATATGTTGGAAAAAATCGTACAAAATATATATATTATATACATATATATATTGTAACTATGGAAATTCAATTAGTATTAAATGCTAATTTGATTTGGACAAAATTCAGCTCATTTCGATCGCATTTTCGAGCCTCGATATATATCTGATTGATAAATTGAGATATATCACGTCGATCTACGTTTCGAGTAGATAATTATAGTGTGCTTAATTTCTCGATTCCGATTTTCGGTGAGTGAGAAATAGTGGCTCGAAGTTTGGGGGACAAAACTAATATGTTACCTAAAGTGGAGGAACTTACCTTATTCGGGTGTTGGAGAGTATTACATTGATCAATGTCCCACATTGATAAATGAAATAACTTTGATGTGGTATTTAAGTCTCTACCACATTGTAAGAGATAACAAAGTGACATGTGGTGGGCTTGGGCCACACATGCTCATGCGCGCGAGCCTTTTCACCGACCGTCTCACACGTGGCGCGCCGCGCCGCGCCGCACCGCGCCCCGGCCCCGGCTCCGGTTCCGGTCCGTGTCCCTGGACTTGGACTTGGACTTGGTCCTTTGGGTGGTCCGTCGGGTTGGCCGTCGGGTCGGGCGGTGCAGTGGACCCCGGCTGCACTGGATTCCTCTCCGTGGTGCAGTGCATAGAATAGTTATTTGCAATCAATCATTTATCACTTAGAGGAGGAATGATAGGATTTTATCGCTACAAGTATGGATTATTAAAAATAATAAGACATGAATTTGGATATTTCCCTTCACCCAATTGTGTCAAATAACTAATATTGTTATAGTTGAAGGGAATTCTCTGAAGAGAAAATGGATTATGGGAGTGTGTGACTTGAACTATTGATAAAAGTCCAGTTTGCCGGAACTCGACGATCTTGCGGTGTTGCAATCTTCGAGACGTTCGTCGTTTTATCTTTGGGGACGATACGCCTACAACCGAGAGCACTACCGGGGCGTATTTCGTCTTGCGGAGAGAGGACTCCTCGACTCGACGGTTCTTTTTGTTCGTTTTATTTTTCGGCTTATAGTATTGTTTTGTAATAGCAGCTTTTGTAACCAACACAATAGGCTAACCGTATATTACAGATAAAGGTGTAAATCTAGTTACGGTTATTTGGTTTTTACTGTTACCATATCGTAATTGACGATAATGATTGACCGAATAACTGACTTTCGGTTAATGGTAACGACAATGGTTATTAAAATGGCTATATAGGTGGTTATTGATAATAACCGTTCGGTTAACAAAATAGTCTACTAATCACCTATTTAATTCAATCTAATTTTAATTGATAAATAATAGTTATATTTTCAATTTCAATTTGAAACTTATAATTATAATTTATAATAAAAATTACAAAGTTATAAATATTCCAGTATTCCTCTCATTGTCTACACTCTCACTCTCACTCTCACTCTCTATCTCCTTGACTCTTGACCGAGTCGACTCCAGCCAGTCGCAAATGCGCCTCCACTTCAACCGTCGTCCTCCAATCACCGGAGCGCCTCCCTCTCGGTCCGACCGTCCATGCCGACCACCATCGCGTCTGGCCGTTCGTTAGATATTTCTTGTTAAGTTTTAGTTGTTCAATGTTGATGAATGATGATGGATTGGAGGGGCAATAGAAGATTACATGTTGCATTGTTGCACCTCTAAAATTCGGTTATTTAGGTTAATCAGTTAACCGACCCGTAAACGGTAATGACAATAATTATCGAAAAATGAGATTTTTTTTATTACGATTAACAGGTACCGTTATCCGAACCGTTTTGTAATTTTTTTTTTTTTTTCATCCTGGTTACAGACTCTACGACATGAGAATATTTATCTACACCTTGATTGTTCTCTTAGTGGTGGGGGTTTTACATTCAAAGTTTCAAACTTTTTTTATCCCTTTAAAAGTAATAGTAGCATCCATTTACCACGTGGGATTAAAAAGCCGTGCAGTCAAAAGCAAGCCGCCGTGGACCTACGCACACAGGATCACACCTCAGCACCCGGAACTGGTCGGGGCCAACTAGTCAAAACTTTCATTAATCCGGCCGTGCACGCCACGACCTTCTCGAGGCGCGTGGAGGATAATACAAGCTGCAGCTACGTCAGATAAGTCTTTGGAGATGCTCTTAGTAAAATGCCGGAAAAAGGATTCGACTCTGGCAACGAAATCAATGGTGAGATCATCGTTATAGGGGGAGGCAAGCCAATTGCACCATCCACCAACGCATAACAACAAAAAATCTAACGCTCCTCACTAGACCCACCACCGCCGCCGTCGCCGCCACGCGTCACCTCCCACCGCCGCCAATGGGCGCCGCAGAACACGTGAGTCGTCATCATCCCCCGACAAACTCCCAACCTTATTCTTGAAGCTCTGACAATTTCTTTCCCTTGGCTCAACAATCTAATCTTTTTTGCAGGGAGGGAATGAGAAGGGGGAGAGAGAGGTGGGAGAGAGAGAGAATGGGGAGAGAGAGGAGGAGTTGAAGGATTTGGAAAAGGGGGAGGTGAATATTCAAAAGGAATCAGTGCAAACACATCCTCCTAATGAATTTCACATGTCAAGAATGCAAAGATTAAGTGCTACAAACCCTCTAAGATTAGTGATGGATAATGCAACAAGAGTTGCCTCCCCCTCCCCACCTCAACCGCCGCCGCGCTCTTATGCTGCTCAGACGCCGCCGCCGCCGCCGAGGGCCTCAGCCACGCCTTCTCCCTTGCAGCCGCCGAGGGCCTCAGCCACGCCTTCTCCCTTGCAGCCGCCGCCGCAGTCTCGGTCTATACCCACCCCCACCCCACAGGTACATACTCTAATAAAGTTCAAATCTTTGGCCTAAAAACATACTTTCTTGAATTTTGATTGGATGTATTTGTTGTTTTCCTACACCAGCAATCAGTAGTGACATTGAATTCAAGAAAATACACAAACAAGATTTCACTATTTCTCTTCACTCTCCACATGGTTGTGGCTGTTGGGCTTGTGGGGTTCTTGATATTTAGGGGTGTAAAAGGCCTATTAGAAGAAGGGGGAGCTAGGAGGAGAGAGAAGAGGATATTGAAATACTTCCTCCCTCAAGTTGAGGCTGCAGCTTTCTTAAGCATTACACTAGCATTCATATGGCAAAAGGCAGTCCGACTCTGGCCTAAATTCATGGTCAGTTTCATCATATGGAGCTCCTTTAGCCTCACCTTAGCAACCGGCATTCTCTTGATTTGCTTCCAAACTCCGGCCACCGATGGCGTAGGCGTCCTCTACATGGCATTCGCCGTCGGTAACGGATTATACGCTTGTTGGGTCACTCAAAGAACTGGCTTTTGCTCAAAAATCTTTGTCAAATCCCTTGAACCAGTCTCAAAATTCTCAGATTTAAACCAGCCCACTTATTGGATGCTTGGAGCTGGCTTCTTATGGATGTCGGTTTGGATCTTTGCTGTGATTGGAGCTTTAAACTTCTATGTCCCACCATTGATGATAATGGTGTTGGTGTTAAGCCTTGCTTGGACAGCTGAAGTAATGAGGAATGTGGCTAACTTAACTGTTAGTAGAGTGATTGCTCTTTATTACCTTAGAGGAATGCAGTCCAGCACTCAGTTCTGCTTCCAAAGAGCTCTTTCGAACAACCTCGGAAGCGCTTGCCTCGGATCACTATTCGTCCCCACAATCGAAGCTCTGAGGATCGTCGCTAGAGGCTTGAATTTGATAGAAGGAGAAGATGAGTTCATGTTCTCTTGTGCACATTGCTGTCTTAGGGTCATGGAGTCCATCTTCCGAAGAGGCAATGGCTGGGCTTATGTTCAAGTAATCTTTAACTATTTGATCTGTCAGTTTTAGAACTAAGGTCTCTCATTAGGCCAAAGTATAATTTTGATAGTTCTGTTCCATAATTTTATCTAGATTGCTGCATATGGGAAAGGGTTTGTGAAGGCATCACAAGACACATGGGAGCTCTTCGTGAAGAGGGAGATGACCGAGGTTGTCGATTCCGACATCACAACGGCCGTTTGCTTCCTCACCGGAGTCTGCAGCGGCTCCATCTGCGCCATCGTGGTGTCGGCTTGGACGGCCACCGTACACCGCGGATACATCGGAACCTTAGCAGTCCTAGCCACCTTGATCGGTTACCTAATGGTTGTTGGCCTCGTCCCACTAGCAAATTCTTTAATCTTTTGTCCTTACAATTCATTTGTTTATTTATATTACTAAAAGTCTAACACAATAATGTACATGTTTGGACAGACTAGGATTGCTATGGCATTGCCCCATGCTTGTGTGAGCTGTTACTACGTATGCTACGCCGAGAATCCCGAGAACCGCCTCTTCGACCGGACGATACTCGACCGGATCGATTTGATAAAGTCGGGACGGCTAGAGGTAATCGTCCCGACTCCGAGGGTTCCGCGCCGGTTTCAAGGTAGATAGGTAGGTAGGAACCTTTAGGTGTGGATTTTTGAGTGCATATATGTATGATTGAATTTGTTAAGCATAAATAAGCCTTTTAACTTTTAGGGGTCAAGAATCAAGATTGTAGGTTACTAATTATGATGGGTTTGAGGGGAAGTGTAGAGTTATGCGAGTGGTTGTAAAAGAGAAGACTCGAACCAGTAATGATGAAGATGAATTGGGCATACAAGTGGTGGGATTGGAATTGGTGGCCACATTTAAAATTATTCCTTTCAATAAGATTACAAAGGGAAGGTGTTTTTTTTTATGGGATAAAGTTTTTGGGAAATATGCGATATGATATTCTTGGTTGTCCCACTATTATTTTACTGTCGTTATCTGAGTTTGGTTATCAAGTGTCTTATAATTTAAGATAAGTAGTTAGGTGGATACTTACACAGAATGAGACACAAACACGTTACACGTAGATAGATACGCATATACCGGCAGATCTAGTGAAGGGGCATGTTGAAAATGTGTTGGCGAGAGAGAGAAAGGCAAAAAGGGACAAAGTTATATGAATAAATAAAGAAAGATTCACGCGGAAAAAGGATGCAAAAAGATTAATTGGTTGGTAGGAATAAGCCCAAAAACCAAAATGTATTAATTCAAGAAAAAAGGTCCATTTAAGGTATGATTCTAGACTAAGAACAAAAAAAAGGCTTATCAATTATGATGATGGAATTTAAGAGAAGTATTTACCTGTCTTAGCAAGATCTGATCTTTATGCAACACTTGTTCCTGGCTTCCTGCAATGGATAGCAAAGAAAGTTCAAGAGAAGAAATAACGACACCCTCCGTTCCATTATTGTTGGCTTATTTCTTTGCGATGGAGATTAAAAAAATGGATGAAAGTGTGTTACATTGGTGGCCCCCACTTATTTAAAGTAATTTTGGTCCGCAAATTAGTTTCACTTCTAGAAACATGACAACAATAATGGGATAGACTGAAAACGAAAAAAAGCCTACAATAATGGGACGGAGAGAGTATTTCAACCAGTTATAGTAGCAAAGAATTCAACTCTGTGTATAGGTAGTAACTTCAGAGTATATTTCCATACCTGCATTCTTGATTGTTCTAATTCCTCCAGCAACAATTGCATCTGCAGATAGGGACATCTGTTTAGGGACCAGAGAGAATTGATGGCTTAGTATAAAGATTTCTTAGCGTGGCATGAATGTCAAACCTTTCTATCCTTAATGCAGAACAGCCCTTACTTTAGTTTCTCTTCAAGCACAGATAATTCGGATAAGTTCATGCGTGCTAAGTCCGCACCCAGAATATTACTGCAGATCACAAACAATATGAAAATAAAATAGAGATTTTCTCGAAATCCATAAAAAGATTGGGGTTACTAAAGCCTAAAGGAGATTGTGTAACTGTTCTAATTTGTGCCTTTCTGCCCTCTGACTGACAACATCAAACTCCTTTGGAACCTCTTCCCAGGGTTCCTGTTCGTGTTTTTAAGGAATGAGGTAAAGCTGAAACATCTAAGGAAAACTCAACTTCTAAGACATGTAATAACAATGACAATCAATCAAGATATTTTATGAAATATTAGACTCCTTGAACTGATGATATGAGAACAACATTTTCCCCAGAAGCTAAATATAGAGTGAAATCACCAACTATTCCAAGAAGATCTTTAAAAGGTCTCTGTCTAAATGAAAAAGGAGAAGCAATTCTCTAAACATTATCTCTAGACTCTAGTCCAAACTCATCCAAAGTCCCTTAAGAGTTGTTTGAAGCTTCATCACTAGAAAGAACACAACACATGGCAGAATTAATGTCCTATAATCACTCTACAGAGCCATGAATCTACTAAACACATAATTAATTTACAAGATTGTGATTGTATCAAAACTCATCCAAGGACACTGCACGCTTTGAATTCAGCCAAGCATCGGTTATGGAAAGGCAAGGAAACAGAGCAAGAATAGGGAAACAACTGGATAAATGAAAGGTAAATTAGATGAGGCGTACCACTGGATTGGACTATGGGGAAGATCGATTGGCGGACTGCTGGTACATTCTGAATCTTGCTATTGTATCTTGCATTCTGTACCAGAAGCACATATGTTAGCTCCATTGTATAAATATTAGTATTAGTTCATACCAAGATGCATAAAACAACTGGATACACACTTTGGACAAAGTGAAATTATGTTTTACTTTCAAATCTCCAACAAGAACAAACAGCAAGTAGTATGCATCCAGTAACTAGTAATGAACGAACAATATCGATCAGAACATGTTAATCACTACTATGGTAATAATTCAGCTTGAAAAGGCGGTGAAAATTGGGGAAATATTCAGTTACTGGCTACTGTTAAGTCTGCTATAAGCCTATACTGTTAGGTGCGGCGTTATACGACAAATTTAGTGATGAGTGATACCAGCAACCGAGTCCCTAAAAAAACTGATCAAGTCCTTGGTAACTCAATTTTTTGGGCTAAACTTGAAAACAAATAGGTTCAAAATAATCAAAGGCTAAATCAATGACCGGAAATCTAAATTTACTTCAGAACAAGTAGATACTAAAGTTTAATAAACAAAAAAAGGAAATCGAACGAGGAACAAATCAATAGCAAGTGGAATCACGCAAATACCTAGAACTAGCATATTCATTGATGACACCGTCACCGGAAATATTGATAATCGCGACTTCGGCTTCGCAAAGAACCGAAAGTTCATGAGCTTTCTTCAACAGCCCCGCGCATCTCTTGGAGATTGCAGTGTGCCTTCTAGCCGAATTCCCCAACTTCTTCTTCGTCTCAGTATTCTTTGCTCGAACCATTTCCTTTCTCCCAGAAAATCACTAGCCAAAACTCGGAAACCCTCAATTAACCCACTTCTCTCTCTCTCTCTCTCTCTCTCTCACCGCGTCAACTTGTTTTTAGGCATAAAAGATTTGTTTCCAAATAAAAATTGCGCGGGAACCAACTCTTACGTGAAAGGCTAGATTCTGGTAAGTCCGCCCGTTTGATAAAAAAAACTTAAAATAAGGGAAAAATAAAATATAATTAAAAAAATTGTTTTTATGAAAATTTGATACGAATATCTTATTTTTAGCTTATGTTCATTAACTATTTTATGAAGATAAATAAAAAATAAGCTAACACCTCTGCCTCTTATATGTAGATTTTGGAGGCTTTCTAATGGTATCGTTAAAGATAAGCTTTATATTTGTTATACATGAATTTAATCTTATAAACTTAGTGTTACGGAAACAAAATCTATAAAAATACTAGAAAATTAAAATCATGTAAAAATTTAGTAAAAAGTAGTTTCCAGAGCCAAAGCTGAGCAAAATTACAAGAGTGTGTAGTTCAATTGTACATCTCAACACTACATATACCATGTGGAGATTAATTGGTAAGAAACACTATCTTGATCCGCAAAACCGTCAAATGAAACTGAAGCAAAGAGAGAGAGGCATGTCCCAAAAAGTAAAACAAGAGCCTACATGCTATCCCACCATATAAATTCTTGTATACAAAGATGACTTGAACATGAATGTAACAACTACAAATTGATGCTATATCACAAGTTCTGATCTGAAGTTGGCAAGCAATTTTATCTGAAGTTCTGTCTGGTCTTGATCATTCTTTTCAGTGTTGCTAACCAGACGTTGCATTCATCCCAATCACTTGTTGTAAGGAGGACCTATGGCACATCATTTATGTATAAAGTTTATTTTGCTATCAATCAAGCATTAGGGAAAAGGATCAAACTGATATGTCATATACCTGGATCTGAAGGGCAGTGCCGAAATCGCCGTTGTCCAGTGCCTGACAAAGCTGTATGAGCTTTTCTGCAGCATTCTTGGATATGTCTCCACTGTTGAGTTTAGCAAACAGAGCACCTAGCTTCTTTGAGTTGTCCTCTATTTCGCGCTTCTTAGCGGGATTTGCTCGTGGCCCTCCCATTGCTTCACTTGTCTCGTTAAAGAGTCTTGTCAGAGTTGCAATGACTGGCTTCTGTTGTACTGCAGGAGATTTTCAAAGTTCTGTCAGGTAGCCGAGCAAATGGAGTAAAGTTATTCAGAGAAAAAGCATGAAAATAAAACTCAAGCGCTGGGAGTGTGTTTGCTTCCTCAACTCAACCATGAAGTTAGATAATTGTCAACTGCTCTGCATGTAATGCGTAAAGTGGGACATAAGAACATACTATAGTTACAGTTTAAGCCCAAAACTTTCTTCTTTAGGTGTTTCTTGCCAAGTGCATGATCTAACCACATAAGATGAGGACTCAGAAGAACTTGGCTTGACCCAACTAGCACTGCCCCTTATAGAATCCTCAATCAATCGAGGAGACTATTGATACCAATCATACTCCAAGAGATTAGTGGAAATTTCATAATAATCATGTCTATTTTTCTTTTACTTTTTCTACTTTTCAGAAGGAAAAGCTTAATCTTGACGGAAATTTATGGATTGTCATAATCTTGATGATCTCTGCGATATCTCTTCATGCCTGAGTCGTAAAACACCTGAAAAGGGCCACCTGATCGCAAAGCATATTTGATAATATTGGGACTGATTCTCAATCTGTTTTTCTTTTTCTTCCTTTTATCGTTTCTCAGCCCCCACATAAGTATTTATTTTTTCCACATTTTCCTAGAGAACCAACAATCAGATACCTCTATTTTGACAGCACAATATTCCTATGTCAATTGATAGCCATATAACAGCACTGCTATCCTCCTAAATGAATTTGAGAGGATGAAGAATGAAAAAAGATCTCGTAGTCAACCCTGGTCCAGCTACCCATAGTCATCAGACAATAGAATAGAGAGGCCAATTTTCAACTCATCCATCTTTTACCGTTCTTACTATTCTACTCACTCAAATCAGCCTCTTTACGAGATAATCAAACAGGCAAATCAAGCAACTCACATGATTTGAAGCTCTTGAATAGATTGGTCATGTAATATCCAAGAGATGATTTCAAGTAAGGCAGGAAGCTTACCAGGTACATTTGACGTATCAACAGTCATGTAATATCCAAGAGATGATTTCAAGTAAGGCAGGAAGCTTACCAGGTACATTTGACGTATCAACAGTCTGCGCTGTAGGAGGGGGAGCAGGAGGAGCAACTGGTGGTTGCATTGGAGCTGGCGGAGAAGGACTAGGAGGTTGCGATGGATTCATTCCAGGTCTCTGAACCCCTGAATTGTTCACTGGCATGAATCCTGTAGATGGTGGGGTAGGAGCCACAACCTGGGACATCATTTGCCCAATCGTTGGGCTAACTTGAGATGTGTTAGCACCATATGCAGAGATACCCGGAGGACCAGCTTGATAACCAGGGTTAGCAGCCCCCTAATAAGTACAATTAATGCAAACTCAGAAATGACTGCCAAAATGAAAATAAAGCAGAGGTGGAAGGAAGGAGGTTAGCATACTGGATATAACTGGGAACCCAGAGTTGACGGCTGCTGATATTGCTCTGCATTTCTTAATGATGGAGAGTTTGCAGGAACAAATCTTGCAGGAGGCTGACTATTAACAGGGGGTGGAGGAAAGTCAGCCTGCGACAATATTGTAAAAAACGCCCTCATCAGATTCCAACATAGCCATAATAACCAAAACCTAGATGTAACAATTTATGGACAAGCCAACCAAATAGCACTCACCATTGGAGCTGGAGTTGCAGGAGCAGGGACAAACATTGTTGGCGGAGGTGCATTAGAATGTGAAACTGGATTATATGTTGGAGGAGCATTGTAAGCCCTTCTATATGAAACAGCAGATGACTGCTGGAAATTATCACCATACTGACTGCCAGGGATCGTTGGTTGCATATGGGATGCTCCAGTATCCTGAGGAAGATTAAAAGATAGATTAGCTAACAATAAGAACATGGTATGAACCATAACAACATTTCGATCAGAACAGGATCAGATACATACCGCATAATAATTTTGAGAAGTGTCAACACCACTGTAACTCATTTGACCAGCATATGAAGGTCCACCTTGCATGTGGGTATTATCATAAGTTACTGTCTTCTGAATCTCTTTCTCTGCAAAGATGAGGGCATATAGATTACCCATAAAAAGGTGTTAATAAACCATTTTTTCATTGCAGCAAAAGCATATATGCCACAGAACTATAGATTGTATATTTGTTACTGTAAATCAAAGAATGAAGAAACATACAAAAAACCCAAGTGGGTAAACTGATAGACATGTACATTGGCAGGAGCAAACTTGCAATTAGGAGTCAGAAAATAAGTTCAGCATATCCTACCAATCTATCTTCCATTATGCATAATGCCACAATCTATATTGAGTAGAAATCTGAACCTCAAATGGAAATGAGAAAGTACTGAGACAACTTTAAGTTACGCAATGAGAAAGCACACAGCATAAGTTATAGTGAGCGCATCCAATTTTGCATTGTGAAACATAGGGAAGAGCAGCTTATCTCAAACTTAGATACTTGGACACAACAGGTATAACCTTTAAAAATAGCATGAAAATCTTCTAGAATCTTCAACTGTATGGATTTATGCATAATTAATTGTTTGAAAAACTCATTTACAAGAATTGATAGTCCACTCATAACCCATATTACTGAAGCTCTTGATTTTAGGCCATCCATGAGAAAGATTATTTGAACATCTTATATAATCAAAGTGGAAAAAATGTGGTCTGCAAGCAATTGCATATAATATATCATCAAATATGTTTCAACAGTTCACCATACAGCGGAGATACTGAATGCAAATTGCTTTATAGCCATAAGATAAGATTACCACATTTTTTGGTGCAAGCAGTTGATGACTGTAGCAAAAGATTGTATACCCTTTCTGAAGAAATACCATAAAGAGAACATATATAAGACGAAATAGTTCAAATACGGACCTGGCTCAGTTAAGCGAGAAATGCGATCACGCAAAATAGTGATTTCAGTTGATAATTCTTCAGTCCCCAGAAGATTTAAGTACTCCATTGCTGTAGTTAAAAGCCCTTGACTTGCTAATATTTCAGCATATTTCTCAACTAGTTTACACAGTGAATCACTAAATCGCTTTTGCCCAGTGGCCAAAGCAAAAACAATAGTCTTCTCCATTAAATCCTTCAACAAAAATAAAATTAATGAGTTGAGAGTCCATATTCGACTGAGCATAGATCCATATAAGATCATATTATTGTACGCTTACCTGGAGACGGTCTACGTAGGACTTTCCGTCATCTGCTGACAGATTCTTAGACCAAATTTCCACAGTTTTGTCAATATTTCCAGCACAGATATAACATAGTGTTGCGGCAATTGTATTACCAGCAGACATAAGTCTAGCAGCAAGAGTATCACATAACAGAGTCCAGTCGTCCGTCTGTGCGAACTGTATACCAGCACAAAGAGACAAGAAATATAAGACACGACAAGATGCTTATATACTATCACAAACACAGGAAAAAAGAATCATGGATCAGGTTAAAACTAGATTACAAGTGGACGCCACAACTACAGTATCAGTAAAACTAATTTGTGCAAACCATAAACCTTACAATTATTAGTTGAAGACTAAACAGATGAATTTTACAATGATACATTAAAAGAATAAAATCCAGAACTATAATTTACACACATTTACCCCTCAGTTATAAATCAATATATTTGTTTGTGTTTTATTATATATTACATCATTATGAATGCATTAAAGGAAGCATAACTTACATAAATCACTCTCATCCTTAACATGTGCATTAATTATGCATTTAGCGGGAACAAAATTTTCATAGACAGGCGTCAAAGGCCAAGACTAAGATAAAACGCATAGATTAAGCATGGCCTGATATTGTGGTATCACATAAAATAGATGCATGAAAATAGCAAGAAAGGGTCTCGTCTATCTTTGCACACAGATGTCATCATCTATATTTCTGTAAAAAAATTGCATTTGGTTATATAACAAGAGATACTTCATTCTGAGAGCATGTAAGTTCATAATCATAGTATATAAGAAGCTAAACCAATGTATTCGGTAGAAAAACTTGATATGCCACACACTAATCCTCGAAATAATCAGACTGCAAAGGTAGCCAGCAAAGTAGAAGCATTTTAGAACTTGAAAGTTGTGAATCTTTATATAATTTGGCTGGATGCAACCACAACTTGGTGTTTCACTACAAACTCCAACTTTGTTGATAGGAAAGAATTGACTCACAGAACAAAAGAGAGCGAGGGTTTCCTTCCATGATTTCAGAGGTCTGGTATTTGCTATGCTCATTAGGTCATTGTTCACCATTGCAGAAACAACCTGAAGCAACCAAACAAAGTTAAAGAACACAGCTGCAGACAATTAAGAACAGATGAGCTCATTTTCAGATAAAATGGAACTATGGCAACCCAAACAATGATGTTCCCTAACCTTGAGGTAGGGAGAGTGACTTGTCTTGAGGTACTGGTCACGTGTACTCTCCCACAATGAATCACCGCCAACATGAGCAATAACCAAAGCATCTGCCAATCTATTGGCAGAAATGCACTGTGTGACTGCACCTTTGTAGTCACCAACAACTAAAGCACGCTGAACAGCATCATCAAATGAAGGATCAGAACTCTCATCATGTTCGTCAATTTCTTGATGGGATTCTTTTGCAGAGTCTCCAACGACTTCATTCTTAGAATTGGCCACTGGTGTATCTGCCTTCGGGCTAGGAAGGTTGTTAAAGAAATCTTCCCCATTGTCAGTTGCAAATAAGGCAGATTCTTTGTAACCAGATACTCCCGTTTTAATCGTTTTACTTTCATCAAGACCAAGATCATCAACTTGCTCCACCACATCATTCGGCGAAGAGTTACTTTCTTCCGCAGGCGGACTAAAACCAAGATGGGAAAGCAGCTTCGAACGTGCAGTTCCATCCTCATTGAACATAACCTTCAAGAAGCCCCATGTTTCCCTTTCCTCTTCTGATCTGTTTATGAAATAATATGTTAAACATAGGTCAAAGAATAATTATGCATGAAATAATAACCTGATTTATATTGATGCTACTAGAATAAAGAACTCATACTCAGATTCTTGGGATTTCCTTTCGCATAGAAGTTTTAGAGCCGTTCGGTCCCCATTTTGAACTGCCGTGTCAAATTCAGAAGATCGAGTAATCAAACCATGTTCTGTCACTACATTGTGCACATAAACCTGGGAGTGGGTAAGCCCGTGAGATACTGTACTATATAACAGCAGAAATCTAGAATGAGGCAAGTGTACCTCCGACGATCCAGCAGGAGATTCAGTAGAATTAAATGAAACAAGCTTCCCACCAAAGCCAAATGAAACTCCAGCTTTTTGTTTGTACCACTTTGGGGGCCTCTTAGATGCTGTACAAGACATGGCTCATAAGACTAACCCAAAACCCATATGGGCCATATCAATAGAGTGCACGACCAAACACAAATGTAAAGTTTTTCACTCTAATACCACTTAATGCCTCTCTCAGCTATCATCCAGGGAGAGAGATGCGTTATCCATAACAAGAAAATAGTTTTGAAACTTTAGTGTCTTTTCTAACTAATGCAATAAAAGTATCAGATCTTTTCATAATATGATTGTCTGATCACACAGACGTAAACTAGAAAAATATCCAACATTATAGTCCAGCTTACCCACACGGCCACACAGAAAATTGCTGCTGTGGTAAATGGTAATACAAAAATTTAACTAAAAAATCCAGGAGGCGAACTTAAAAGGAGATACAAATGCAACACTATCGATTTAAAAGGCTATATGCAATCTTAAGAATAGAACATTTTACAAATAACTCCAATAATCCATAGAGATGATGCAGACAACTTTTAATCATCTAAAATGTTAGTTACCTGCACCAAAATCAGTCTCCGCAAGCCCATATCGACCAGCACCCTGCAGTTGACAGAGTAAATTATTGAGCAAAAGAAAACTAAAAAATCGTGACAAAGATAGTTAGCAAACCCAGTAAAGAACAAACGAAAAGGAAATTTGGTTTCATATCATGACCCATAACACAGAGCAAGGCACCGCCTCAGAGTGAGCCTTGAGGCATACGCATCAACAGATTTTAAAAAGTAAGCAAGCTACATTAAGAGCAAGATTAATTTCACTGCTACAAGAAAGATTATCAAAATGAGGCAATCAACAACAACAGGTCCATAATTATGCCACTACTGCTCTCTAAATTACACAAAACACCAGTAACCGCTGAAGTGATATTAATAGGCTACCAACTGACCTCAATACTATAGATGCCAACTTTCCCATCAAATGAAGATGCTGATATGAGTCCAGGAATCTTCGAATACCAGTGAATATCAAAATTCCAGTTGGTTCCAGCAGGTAATTCAGCAACAATCTACCAAAAAAAAAAAAGTGTTGGAACTATCACGTTCAAAATGCTGATTCAGAGAAAATGAAATATAACTAGGAAGAGGAATCTACACGAAGAAGGGAAATAAGCACCTCTATTTGAAGGAAATATAAGAAATCGACAAACTCACCTCTCCAGAAATTGTGTCCCAGCAAATTGTACGGTTATCTTTGGCACAGGTAAGCAAATAAGAGCTGTCAATAGGGCACCATGACATAGCAATCACACCTGTTGCAAATGACACAGTTTGATACTATTATGAATTACCAACAAGTGGAATAAAAAGAATAATCATCAGGCATCATCAAGGTAGTTACTAGTAACACTAACAAGCAAAAGAGAAAATCGCGTTACAGCAGAGATGATAATACACTGAGGTACAGGGGATGTGAGGAATGAAAATCACTCCCTTGACATAATCAGTTGGCAACAGGTGTAGTGAGGGGGAAAAAATCAAACTTATTCAGGTATGATTTTCATCAACAAGGGCAAGTATATATTTAGCAAGTGTGGCATTGCATACATCAAAACAACGTTCAAATGAAGAAATTTATTTTAAAAATAATTGACTTAAGAGAACTGTCCCTCGCATGAACAAAGAAATCTAATGGTTTTGAAACAGTCCCTTGCCTTGGCCATTGAGCAACTATGAAGACAAATGAATTCGGGTACTCATCCACTCAGCATATATTATCGAAATCAATTCCTATAAACTAGAACCAATCTCTGTATTTGATGATTGGATTCCAACTACATGACAGATCTACTGACAATTTAGGCATTTTGAAAATTCCATAAGCCATAACCAGAAATTCTGTTGGAGCAGATACTGGTATGCAGAAAAAAAGTAATAAATAAAGCTTGCATAGAGACAAATATTCATTTGGACGTCTTGTATCTTTAAGAGAAGTATCTGGTAGTACTTTCTGGGGCAGTGGATCCACAATAATTATGTATACAAATAAAATTTCTATAGGTCTGCCCTTTTAACTAATGGGTTTGTTTTGAGAGTTGAATCTTGCATGAGGGACTGTGTAATAGTTGGTGCGCAGTCCCAACGCCACTGGATTCTTAACAATTTTAAATACTCCCTCGATCATATTTAGATGAAATAATTAGTTAATGCTATCAAACCAGATGAAATAAATGATGAATATTCATTTTTCTCCCCCATTTTGGCTTCTTTAAATGCAAGGGCTTTTATGACAATAAACATATCACTATCCAGGAAAACCCTTTTGATAGTTTTAGCCTTTTAGGTTAACATAGGGGAAATAGATCAAAAAGGGACACTTGCAGCAACCTCCTTATGTAAAGAAGAATTTGAGATTTTCAAGTATCAACTATGTTCAAGCATCTGAGAAAATGCATTAACCAGTTCGAACTGATTATTCAACCATCTGGAAGCCACATAGCTTAGAAATATAGATGAATTCCAATCGTAGACCACAATAATTAAGGTATAATCTACTCAAGAACTGAGAAATCAAAGCGAATGAGACGAAGTACAAGCATATTGAAAGCTAAAGTTAATGCAGCAGTATTCAAATGATATAAGTGAAATCCAGATTTTTAACGTACCTTTGGAATGTCCAGCAAACTCTTTTACAGGAGTCATTACATTACGCATATCCCACATCTGAAGATAAACAGAAATGATTAGCAACAGATTCAAATCAAAGCAACCTATAAGAAATAATATTAGAAAAGTAAGTTTTGCAAAGAACGTATGCATTTCTTACTTTGAGGGACGGTGAACTATCTTCATCAGAAGCAACAATAAGCTGAGTAGCAATATCGGGATTCCACTGCAAAACGGAGCATCTTCTTCTAATTGGATCTGAGAAACTGCAAGGGCATGCATTAAAAGATAAGCAGAAGGGAGAAGCATATGCCATTTCTCACTGGCTCAAAATACAGCTCGCAGCTTCACAAACATACACAGAGAATCTCAGAGATAAATAGCATACCTTATAACTGGCTTTTGCTTCTTCAGATCCCACACCACTGAAATTACAGAAATCCAGTTATTCCAATGCACCATGTAGATGCAATAGCATGAAATCCTATAGAAAGGCATTGTTCTCACCAGTTGTCCCATTATAAGAAGTCGAAGCCAGGATGTGCTGAACCTTGTTATTCCAGGACAAAAATGAAATTTCGCCTTGTTTTGCAGATCCACTACCCTGTTGAACAGTTCAAAAGGTTAAGTTATCCTCCCAAATCGGATTTGGAAATAATCGACAAGGGAGGCCACATAGTTTAAAGCAATAGGCAAAAACACTATCAGTTTATAGAGATCACAAGCAAAACTTATGTGAGAGCAGAGGAAAGGCAATGAGCCGACACATATTGATGGAGTAGTTAGAGAAACTCTGAGGGGTCTGTGCACAATCTGCGATGTGCAGAGATTAAAGATGCTAGAATTGGAAGCATTGCGCAATGTAATCTAGTCATCCAAATATGTCATTCACTTTCTATTTGGCTAGCCCTATGTACACCCACTCCAATTCTCGTCTTAACACAGTGCTGGCGAGAACATTCTTCAATCTTGGTAAGAGAGAAAGTGCTACGTGCTTACCCACGGTTAGGTATCACATTTTTAGTGAAACCTCAGATGCCATCAGAGTGAGGCTACCACAAGACAAAAATCCTACTAGCAAAAGAGACTTAAACTGGAGATCTTACACGTCTTACAATTATTTCTTTCCATTTTCCATTAGTTATTTTTCTTATACATCCAATTTCCTTTTGTAAGACAATTAATAATGATTTGGTAAATTTTGTTCTCATTTCCATTGATTGTCAATCACAAATTCATAATCTTACTACTCAAAAAGAAGACTACCCCAATAATTTATGTTCCACGTGGGCATAAATTATCAAGCCTAACCTTCTGAAGTATACAACTGATACTTTTCCTTATGATGATTTGGTTGCAGTTTTGCATACCAACAAGGTAAAAAAACTAAATACTACTCCAAAAGAAAGCAAAATACCAGTTAACCACCTTGTTTGTCAATTTTCATTAAACTTGTGCGCGTATCATATAAAATGTTGTGGGAGCACTTCATTACCAAAGAGTTTATATGCAAGTTAAATCTTTGAATACTGTCCCAAGGGGTTGTGGTTGTAGGCGATTTCAGGGAAAACTGAATTGTCTTTAGTACATTATCATCTCTTCGCCGTCAAGTTCTATCAGAGGTATTAAACATGAAAATTTTGACTGACCAGGAAACTACATAAAAACTATAATTCGTTACACAGTTTAGTCATCCAGTGAGAAAATGGATTTAATTCAACTTTGAGAAATAATTTTTTTTTCCTAGATGCAGTTTGTCAACAATTATTCATATTTTTGTTGATTGAAGCTAGTAGTGAATGCACACATAAAACATCATATAAGGATATCTCAATGAGTTGAACAGAAAGCATCAAAACATTTTATGTTTAAAACAATATACATAATGCTCCTAAACAGAAAAAGAAAACAGCACAATACATGGAAACAACCACAGCATGTTTCGTACTTTAACTTACCTGTTTCCCCTATAATCAGTTTGAAGCCCTTACGATGATGCTATAGCTATTAATCGATACATACCTTCAGTGGGGGAAACTGACTTGGCTCTGACGGTTTTGTTACATCCCAGATACAAATATCGCCTTCATCTGCGCCAGAAGCAATAAGGTTTGGAGAAAGAGAATTAAACTCCAAACCACGAACCTGGAACAAAAATCAAAACAACGAACAAATTCCATCAGTTGCGTAACTAAAACTGGAATCCAGAAATGCACTGAAAATTAAAGACAGTAGAAACTTACCGGTCCCTTGTGTCTTTGAAGATTCGTGACAAAGGCATCCTCATTACTGGTGTCAGAAAAGCAATATCATAAATAGTAGACAAAATAAATAAAAGCAGATATACAATCTTAATTTCATTGTATTGAGTCAAAAAATACTCACTACGGTAATCACATGAAAATCACAACTAATCAAACATAACACCAATCACAGAAGCATTGTAATGTAGTCATAACCAACACTCAAGAAGGCAAATCACTCAATCGTCAGAGCAATGGGGGCAATTCACGAATTCCAAGTAACAAACTCACCAGATCAGGGGCTTAGGATTCCAAAGTCCAATGTTGCCGTCGACAAGGCCACCGGCAACAATACCAAGCGGATACTCCTCCGAAATAGCGGGAGCCTTACCCCAAGAAATCCGATTGAAGCGCTCAGAGCTCGGAACAGTACCCGCCAATCTCATCTGCCGATCGTCGGATACGAAATCAAGCTCGAATATATCGAGATTGGCAGAAGAGCTGAATTGCAGATCCACCGCCCCTGCCATCGTCCCGGCGGCGATGTACGCACCATCGGGTGAAAAAGCCGTCGAGGCCGATCTGTTTACCCCCTTTATATAGCCCGCCATTACAAAAAAAAAAAAAAAAAATTAAAAAACACTTATGATCTATCAAGCAAGATGTGCCTATGTATCCAATGGAGGAAATTCACATAAATCAATCGGCTAATCGATTGAGCGGATCTAGGTTTAAAGGAGAATTGGGAGTAGATCGAGGGAGAGTTAGAGTATTTTCTCTCTCTAGGGGTTTGTCTATCTTGATCTTCTAGATTTTTAGGTTATGGTTTGCTCCCCCTCGCTCTCTGTATTTCTGTTGCACTTCGATGTTGGAGAGACCGGAGAAGGGAAGTGGGGTTTTTCTTAGCAGTGGACGGGGGTAGAACTGGAATTTGATTATTTATCCAGTCCACTTCAAAACAGAATCGTGTTAAAGAATTTCTTACATTTATAATCCCATTATGGCCATTATATGTCAATTCTTACACTACTATTTCTTACAACTATTGTAAACCGACAGCAAGTAGCAATTCCTATTAAAGTCGATATAATAATAATAAGCTAACAACAGCAAAGTTCGCCTTCAAATCTAGTGAAGTCAAAACTTAGTGAAAATTGTAAGTCTCCCAGAATTTTACCAAACTTACATATAACAAGAAACATAAGAATTAAGGAACATGGAAATTGAGATTAGGAATGATTTTGTTATGGTTACAATTTCTAAATGTCCCTCTAAATTTTCCAAAGAAATCGACGTCTAATTTCAAGATTTAATTAATAATTATAATATATATAGTTTTAGAAAATGCACGGACCCCACTTGGCATCATGTGTCTTCGCCCGTGATAGTATGGTCGAAAATATTCATTTAGCGAAAAACTACACTATAGTAAAAAAAAAATACAAATGCGAGAGTAAGTGGAGTCAATTTGTGAAACACTGCAATCCGAAGTGATGTTACAACCAATGTAGGATGCAGTACAATTCCACATACAGTTGAAAACCTCAAAATGCAAGTACAGTTGCTACAAACTTGTACATGCAAATTTCTCAGCAGCTTCTACACTTATTCTGCTGGCGAATCGCCTTGCTTTCTAATGAACAGCTTGCTTATGTCTTCTGTCACCACATTGCTCCTGCAAAACCAAAACATCAAACACATTAACAAACCTTAGTTTAAGAAATAGCAGCAAGACCAGAGAAACTAGATCCTGCTCGAGGAAAACAGCTTAACGATAGAAGAAATACAAGCAGTTCAAAAACTTGATTGGGATCTTGAGAGAAGAAGTTACAGAAATGTACCGTATATACTCAAACAAAGAGCAATGCACACTCTAAGACGCTTGCATATTTTTCATTCTTCTAGTTTGTCATCAGCAATCGAAACTAACTTGGGGACGGAAGCAATTCTTACTCTGAAGTCTGAATCTAAGGCTATCTCATACGTTGGTTAATCTTAATACCTAAACAAGGTTCGACCTTTAAACAAGCGCAAAATGACACACAAATCGGATTAGATAGATTAATGTCTCTGGCAATATTATAAAACAAGTTAACACTTAGATTGATTCAATAAGAGGAATACTAGTGCCCCTATTATACATGGTTATAGACATTATAATTCCTAATATGAGGCATCAATTGGCAATTATGACTCAGGCAACAAAAGACAGTGAGGAGAGCATACCTTCCAGACAACTGAGGCGGAAGTAAATGGCCACGTGCGGTCTCTGGAACACTTTTAGAGTGAGGTTTTGTCCCTTTTGGAACTTTGCTACGAGGGTGGCTAGCAGATGATCCGTTTAACTCTCGCTTTCTTGCTGCACTCTCCACCATAGCAGCTGCAACTCGGGATGAGTGATCCAAAGAACTCAATTGATTAGATGGCGCCATTGGTGAGTTCAAGAGGAATGAGGCATCAGGAAGTTTCAGCACCGCAGATTCATCAGGAACTGTTTCGGTTTGTTTACTTAAAGGTTGCCTCAAACTTGTAGAGATCCTGTAGCAATAAATAAACAAATTTGAGGATTTCATTAGAATTTGGCAAAAGTTTATCACTCTGCATCTTGAAGGAGGAGCAGTTCTTTAACCAATCCAGAACAACACATCACACACTAGTCCTATATGACCATATCAACCCGAGAGAAATGAATACAGGATAAAATGCAAAACCAATAAAGAAAACACACGACAAGGAAACCGATCCAAGGTACAACTATAAAACTTGAAACATCATCCGCTATTCATTTATTTTCCAACCCGGTGTGGGGCAAGGGGGGGATGGACGAAATATACAACCCAAGATTGATCAAAAGGTGCTTGAAAGTTTAAAGTGCAACTTCTTAACATGAAGCAATAACACTATGCTCAGTAACAAGAAATTGAGGCATTAAGGACCGGCAAGCGACTCACAAATCACAAACCCTAATGCCAAATACTCAATCCACCACAATTCTCTCACTTATTCGGATTGTCTATTATAAAGAGATTGATTACACTTCACAAATAACCAAGAAAGGCGATAGAGAACAATAACTAGTCAGCCAAAACAACCAATAGGTTTAGAAATTATAGCGACAGATTTCCAACAGTTTTTCATAGTAGCAAAATCCAGCAGCAGACACAAAATTAGGAGGAACCACTACAAATCCAAACTTAAAAACACATAAGCCAGATTAATACTGAAAACGAAGATGGGTTGGAGGCGCAGAAGTTGACGGTGCTGGCGCAGGAGCCTCAGAGCGCGATCCTTTTTTAGGGTTTTCTTCTACTCGTCCAATCTCCTCGTTGTCGGCGGCCGGATTTTGTGGTTCGTCTTCGTCGGAAGAAGCTGCGTATTCCACCAGTGACATACCCAAATCTTTACTAAAAGAAATTACTATTTTTTAACTTTCGGATTCTACGAACTTCATTCGTTACCAGTTTCTACTCCTGTCGAAGAGATTAACCGTCCTTAAAACTTTTAATTATTCAGTAAAAATAATTACTGATTTAATTAATACTCCCTCCGTCTTATAAAAAGTGTCTCTCTTTCCTTTTCGGATATCCCATAGAAAGTGTCTTATTTCCTAAAAAGGAAATGGACCCTACACATTTATCAACTCAAATTAATTTAAAATAATTAATTAATTATATGAGTTTCACCTCTCTAACTCACAAATCAATTCTAAATAATTTATTAATTGTATAGGTCACATATCTTTACCAACTAATATTAACTCTTCTAAAACTGCGTGCTCATACAAAGGAGACACTTTCTATGGGATGAAAGGAGTAAAGTGTGTTGGTAAGTTCATTTAGAAAATGTTAGTTTTCTATTTCAAGTGTCCACCTATTTTTATCCTTATTCGGGAAAGGAAAATTAGAGGCTTCAACGATGAACCAGGCAACGTGGGTTCTTAGGCTAGGTCTTCGTAAAGAAGAAGCTAACAACGCATAAGAATTTATTAGCAGTGGCTACGTCCATTACTTCATAAGGAATATTTTCTTAAACTCCATGTCCAGATGTAAGCTGACAAAAAATAATAGAACGAATGTATATCTTAAAATACACATGGCACTCGTATGACTCAAAAAAGTGTAATAGAAGATGTTCAACGTTATAATACTCCCTACATTTATCCTAAATCAGTAAATCTAAACCTATTTTTTAATTTAAAATATACTTTATTAATTTAGTTACAGTATTTTGAAGTTTCCTTATAGTTTATATGTTAAACATAGCAAAATAATTTTAATTGCAATTCCTATAGATATATTCAGTAAATTTCATATAATGATAACAAATAATGAGTCGGGTAACTACTAATTTCACATTCATTTCATTGTGCCAAGGGTTTCCTAAGATTGAAATGGAGGGTTCGGATTAAAGTACATGGATTGTGCTTTGGTAATTGTAATGAAAGATCAAGATAACTTTGTGCTTTTGTGATTGAAACGAAGGGTCAGATCAAAAGCACATGGATTCTGCTTTGATAATTGCAATAAAGAGTCACGATGACTTTGTGCTTTTGTGATTGAAATGGAGGGTCTAGATTAAAAGCACATGGATTGTGCTTTGGTGATTGAAACCACTATATATTAAAGCCCTTAAACTAATGTTTCATCCCAATATTTCTTCACAATGTTTCATCACAATATTTCGTCTTCTTCTGATGATGATGAAGAGCAAATTATTTTGCAAACATTTCAAAATTATAATCTTCTATTGCCTCACTTTAGAGGGCAAAGTTCAAGGGCTTATGGCAGCACAGTTCCTGGGCATAAGACAATCTTTCATGATCGAGAAGGAGCTGCTACAAATCTATTTCAAGATTACTTTGCTGAAAATCCAACTTATAATGATGAGCATTTTCGTCGGCGCTTTCGGATGTTCCGTCAGTTATTCGTAAGAATAGTTGAGGCTGTCAAAAACCATGATCCTTGGTTTGTACAACAAAAAGATGCAGATGATAAGCAAGGTTTGTATACTTTACAAAAAATAACTGTTGCATTTCATATATTGGCATATGCACTTCCCGCTGATGCAACTGATGAGTATATTAAAATTGGTGAGTCGACTGCAATTGAGTATGTTAAGAGGTTTTGTAGAGCAATTCGCCAAATCTTCGCACCATAGTATCTAAGAAGCCCCACTACTGCTGACGTTGCTAGACTTCTTCATATTGGTAAGCAACGAGGATTCTCGGGGATGCTAGGGAGTTTAGATTGCATGCATTGGAAGTGGAAGAATTGCCCGACAGCGTGGGCAGGTAGATATGTAGGTCGAAATGGACATCCAACAATTATTCCGAAGCTATAGTTGATTATGATCTCTGGATATGGCATGCACATTTCTGGATGCGGGGTGCCAACAATGATATTAACATATTGGAAACATCTCATCTTTTCAACAACCTTGCTCTAGGTATTTCTCCAACGACGCACTATGTCATAAATGGAAAGGAATTCAACATGGGTTATTACCTAGCTAATAGTATGTACCCTAAATGGGCAACTATTGTGCAAACTATACGTGCACCAGTTGACCCCAAAAAAAATATTTTGCGATGAAACAAGAAGAGTGTAGAAAGGATGTTGAACGTGCCTTCGGAGTCCTCCAAAGTCGTTTTGCAATTGTAGCAAATCCAGCATATTTTTGGAACACAAGTTATTTGGGAGATATTATGACTTCCCGCATAATAATGCATAATATGATAATTGGGGATGGACGAGACTTTGATGCTCCAATTGAAGTTGCAAGAGATCTGTTAGCCACAAATATCGAATTTGAAGCACCTAACCCGATCGATTTGAAAGCTTTACGAATCGGTTTAGTGAAACTAAAGACACATAAGCTCATTTCACGCTCCGAAATGCACTGATTGATCATTTGTAGAATGAATATTCATCTTTGGAGAATTAGATATTATGTAACCTATGCATTTTATTTAAGTGATTTAAATTATCTTTTTTGCAATTAATGTAGAATTTTAATGATATTTTGTTAATGAATATAATATTATGTTTAATTTAATTATATAAAATAATTCCGTTTTAATTTGATTTATAAAATAAAAAATGAGAATATTTTGTAATATTCATTTTATGTCTTAAGATAGGGGAAAACTGAGTCGAAATACTGTTTCTGTCCTAATAATATGGATAAGGCTCCCCTAAAATAAGGGAGACCCTTCGAGATTTTCTAAATCAATAATTAAACATAAGATCATATAATTACCAAGTTTATTTTTGTTGTATATTGCATAATGTATGTCCATGAAAACAAATATTAAACCGAAAAAACATAATCAAGTAAACTACCGAGTCCTCTAAAGTATTTATGTTGCATGAACAATTCAAAAATATAAATGTATCGTGTCGGACACTCGGACACGACACGACACTTTAATTGCTGTGTCTAATAGATTTATATGCACATTACATCTCATTCCAATAAAATAAACAAAATTAGTTAATTTTACACTTGATTTTATATTTTTAAAAAAAATTAGCGCCCATATCGTGTTCTAAATTTTTAAAAAAGTATCGTGTCCCATATCCATGTCGAATCGTGTCACGTGTCCCGTATCCGTGCAATCTAGATCATATCATATTAAATACACTAAATATACTAAAGTATTATTAAAAAGTGTCATAATTTTATTCGCACATGTGTATCACTAAAAAATTGTACACTTAAAATAGGGATATTGTACAAATGTAGTCTCGAACTATATCGAGTAAAGAAAAATACTCTTACAATATATTTTAGTGTAAAATTATCCATGAACTTTATATAGTAGTGCAAAAAAGGCCATTGAACTTTATAATTGAGAGTACACATACATTTTATTTGTGTAAAAAATCTGAAAAACCACAATTAAGTAAAAGAATTTGTATATTTATTCATAACACTTCTTATGAAGAATCTCAATTCAGAAAAGTATGAGTGTGATATTTTTGTTAGTATTCAATATACATAAATATACTTTTATATCATTGTCGTGGTTTACTTTTATTATTAAAATTATTATGTTCAAGTAAATAATAAAAATTGACATAGTTAAACTATTGTCACTGTTATAACACTACTTGGTAATTTATTAAATAGCACAATTTCATGCTTTTTTTAATTTTTTCATACTATCTCCAGCAGCAGCAACTCCAACCGGCCTATTAGTCAATCTTTCTAATATTTTATTTTTTCTCTCTTCCATATCACTAATTTTTATCCAACCCAACCATAATAATCTTTGACGATTTATCAGCGACCAGTCCAACCCTCCAACCACTACATTATTTATAATTATTTTAATTACAATTTAATTATTTTTAATTACAATAAAAATTTATTTGTAATAAAATAAAATTAAAATATAAGAAAATACATAAAAGTTAAAATATTGGGAGCTAATACTTAGAAAAATATGTATTTACACTATAGAAAAATACGTACAAATTACAAAATTATAGATTAATAGATAGAAAATGCAATAGAAGAAAATTATAATAGTTAGAATTTAAAATTGGAAATAAATATCTGGTATTTAAAATAAATGACGGAATTTTTATCAAATTTGTAATTATATATATACTTTTGTCACTTTGTATTCGTTGAGCCACATGAAATTACAATTGATAATCGAAAATTACATTAAATAAAGGGAGCTGGGCGACAGATACCCAATCCCACATAAAAAAACACAAACTTACCCATCCATTAAACTTATATTCACTAAATACCCAAGATTACCAATTTGCCATCAGATTTTCGTCAGCTTTCTTGTTTCCTTTTTTTTTGTTAAAATCTTCTAGTGCCGATGGAGTGCCTATGGGTGCCTACGGTTAATTTCATCAGGTTTCCTGTTTCCTTTTTTTTTTGTTAAAATCTTAGAGTGCCGATGCAGTGTCTATGGGTGCTGATGGGTGCCTACGGTTTATTTTAAGTATGAATTTGAAATTAAAATTATTTTAAAATAAAATAGTGCCTATAGAGTGCCTACAGGTGCCGATGAGTGCCGACAATTAATTTTCAAGATACAAATTTAGAATTCTTGTAAAATGAATCCAGTGCCGATTGAGTGCCTATTGGTGCCGCTGAGAGCCAAAAGTTTATTTTATTGAATATTCTCGGCACTTCTATTCGAAAATACACACAGTGCCAATGTCATGCTTATTAGTGCCTATTGATGAGTAGTAGTGCCGATGCGGTGCCTATGGGTGCCGATTGTTCACTTTTTTTGTTGACTGCTCAACATATTCGAAAGATACACAGTATGCATGCCTCAATTCTCGAGACTGACAAGACACAAGATGGATGACTTTTTTTGGACTATGTTGAAGTGCTGATGCAAAGCCTATGGGTGCCGATGGGGTGCCTATAATTGAGAGGACATGTGTTACTGCGCAATATTGTAGGCGACATGCTATCTCATTTATTATGCCCAGTGTCTATGGAGAGCCGACGGGTGCCTTAGGAGTGCCTATGGTGAATTTTCATGCAAAATTATGTTGATTGGACTACTGAACGAGGCAAAAATGTTGTTGATACAGTTTCTTTTGCATATAAGTATGACGAGCTCGATATGTAAACTTACTCCTTCTCTACCACAAAATTACTCTTACTCTCACTCACTTCTCATTCTCTTCGTTCTCATTCCCAAAAAATGGAAGATTTTCGATCTATTATCGTAAAAGTGAAAGGCGAATTCGATCATGAATCGAATTACGTCGGCGGCCATGAATTCATTGTTTACATTCCTTCAAATAATATTTGTCTTGCATATCTCCGGGAGAATATTGACAGAATGCTCGTTGCTTATTCTTTTTCATGCAACTACTTCATCTACTATACCGCCGCTTCCCGAAAAACCGGTAGGATGATGAAGGCCCTCATCGGCCACGATATTGATTTGATGCGTTTGTGCGCTATTGACGTAGAGCCGGTGGTATATCTTGTTTATCCTGTAGTTCAACACCCTCAATTTGCAGTCCTCAACCTAAACCAAATACCGAAAGACATTTCGCATTTCGGAGGTTCTAATTGGTTTGGGGAGCACGGTAGCGGAAGCAATCTATCTGGAAGTGTTCCCGAAAGGGATGTTCGTGTCGAGAGTGATGAAGATTGCGAGGCTCATCTCGACTCATCATCATCAGATGACGAGGATGAAGATATTCCGGATGCTCTGATTAATTGTTCGCTTGCTGATTTTGCTGCATGGGTCCGACGAGAGGGTGGCGTTAGCGAACTTATGTCTATGCTCGTCCCAGTGAACCACCCCAGCCGGAACGACGATATTATATATAGCAATATGGAAGCAGCAAGCAATTGGCTACTCTCAATTGTGCCCCTTGATATATCCGATTCACCAGTGGCGAATGACTTGGATCATGTTGTGGGCGGGAATTTGCGTCTAGGATTGCTGTTTTCTTCGAAAGAAGAACTTTATGCTGCGGTGGCATTATTCCATATGGAAAACGGAGCTGATTTCAAAGTTCAACGTTCATGCGCGGCCCGATTGGAGTATGTTTGCAGACGAACTCCAGATTGTCCATTTGCTTTGCGGGCACACTTGAGGCGAGCAAGTATTGGGAAGTGACTACATTCCGCCAGGTGCACACTTCTTTAGGTGATTTGTCCGGCCTTCGTTGTAGAAATGTACGGGCTAAAGCTGTAGCCGCTTATATTGCACGAAGAATGCGCCGCCTAAGCAAGTTACTGAAACCCAAGGATATTCGGGCGGATCTGATGGATAAGTTTGGAATTCAAACGACATATGGTGTTGCCTTGCGAGCACGCAATGCAGTCATATCCATGATTTACGGCGAACATGCCGAGTCATTCAGCAAACTGCCTAAATATCTTCATTTGCTCGAAATGACGAATCCTGGCACTTATACTGATCTCGATGTTGGTGACGATGGCCGATTTCGACATGTCTTTTTTGCACTAGGTGTATCTCGTGCACCGTGGTTGTATAATCTACGGAAGGTAATTGTTGTCGACGGAACGCATCTTAAGGGGAGAAATAAGGGAATATTATTCGTCGTTGCAACTTTTGATGCGAACGAACAAATATTCCCACTGGCTTTTGGTGTTGGTCCGATCGAAAATGATGTGTCGTGGACGTGGTTTATGATACGTCGGAAAGATGCATTTCCTCCGGATGAGAGTTTAGTTATTGTGTCACACCAACATAAAAGTATAGCGAATGCTGTAAGAGCCATTTTTCCAGATGCGCAACATGGCCTTTGCTACTACCATCTGTCCAACAAGCTTTCCCGGCACGGTGATTAGGTTGTGCGATTGTTCTATAACGCTGCATATGCATATCGGCCAACCGAGTTCCATCAGTATATGAACGCTATCCGACAGGCTAAACCGGCAATTTATGAGAAGTTGATGGAAATCGGACTGGATAAGTGGTCTAGATTCTACAGCAAAAGCCGGCGTTATTCCCTGCTGACATCGAACGCTGCTGAGTCGATCAATGCTCGATTACTACAAGCTAGACGTCTTCCAATTATTGCTATGCTCGAGGCAATCCGGCACATGTTGGAGGTTTGGTTCGATGAACGACGAGGAAAGGCAAATGCGAGAAATAATCGATTGACAGTGGCTTCAGAAATGAGAATGCGAAAGGAGGTGGATGCAGAACGAAAGTATACGGTTGTGCAAGTCACTGCTGACACGTACAAGGTTGAAGAAGGTGATCAATAGTGGAGGGTTCAGCTGGAGACCGAAGTTTGTGAGTGTGGTGTATGGCAGATGGACCTGTTACCTTGTAGTCACGTTGTTGCTGTTCGTTATAGTCGGCGTGAAAATTTGTATGATCATATCCACTACTTCTACACCACGAACACGTGGAAGGAGATATACGCCGGTGTCGTCAATCCATTAGCTCCGCGAGATGAGTGGGGTGTTCCGGCGGAGGTTGAGGATATTGTTGTTCTCCCACCAACAATTCCCCGCCAAGCAGGACGCCCTAGGACTAGTCGTATTCCTTCTGGTGCCGAAGCGAGCACATCTGGTCATAGACGTCGTGCACGGAAGAAATGCAGCAACTGTGGCGAACAAGGGCATACAAGGCCGACATGCCCTGTTTCTGGAACATCAAATAATGGATAATCTGTTTTATTAGTACTAGTATTTGAATTTCTATGTATGCAATTCGTGTTTATTTTATAGGGAAATGTATTACTATGGATATTTCGAATAATTCTTTTAGCGCCTAAGGCACCAATAGGCACTATCCGATTTTTGTTTTTTTTTTCGAATAATTCTTTTGTGCCTATGGGTGCCGATAACTAGATCGGCACCCATAGGCACTATCTATTTATTTTTTAATTTTTTTAAAAAAATCCAACATATTCCCTCTATCGGCCTACAAGTTGATCGGCCGATAGAGGGAGTTGTTTTTTGAATAATTCTTTTAGTGCCTATGGGTGCCGATAACTAGATCGGCACCCATAAGCACTATCTATTTATTTTTATTTTTTTTTAAAAAATCCAACATATTCAAATGACAACATATTCCCGAGGATAATCAACATTCAATATTCACATTACAAAAACTGTCATATATAACACTGCTCGAAACACTTCCATGCCATCCACTCTCGATATGTGCGAATCTTATGCATCTGATTCCCCCACCTTAGGAAATCCAGTGATCAGTCGCTCAGCTGTCATGCATACATATGGGCCGCAACTGTGAGAGTCAGTCAATTGCAGTTGTGGAGACTGCAGTCCCGGGTACGACAACTTGAACTTGTTAACCATCCAGTAACTGCCAGCCTGTGAAACAGCGTCTCATTAGCACTATCGAAAATAATCAAATGACACTAAAATTTTAATAAGACTCACATCAAGCAAACGCCCTATCAGCTTCCGGATCGGTCTCAAATTTGCTTTTCTATATTCAAATATGTCTGGATCCTGGTTCTGGTTTAGTGAATCATATAACTCAAGGGTCCAGCTCTCGATGCACAACCTTAGTAGGACCCAGTGACTCGCAGCCAACACCGGAAAGATGATCTGCAAATAACGCAAATATGGATTTCAAAACGCCTAAATTGATACATGTATATGATAAAAACTTACAAATTTAGCATTAGTCCATGCGGATCTGGTCACGTCCCTTTCTGTTCCAAACACACACTCGAGCAAACCATCATTAGGAACCCAGTCAGAGTACCTAACTATGGTCCGCTCATGTACGTCGTTATCCGGCTCATGAATCTTCGATTTCCAAGCATGCTCTAAACCAGTCTGAAAAGGATTTAAATTTTTCATAAGCTTGCAATTTGAATAATTGATATTTAATTTGAATAAATGATACTTACAAAAACTATAGAGTCTGCAATAACAGTGTAGCGGGAATCAGGAGTGGCCAACACATCACGATCCTTATCTACAAGTCTCACACGAAGATACCTCATGTACAAATCCACCATGGCTTGCCCCATGTCGTATTTTATGTCGAGTATGTTTTGGAAAAAGCGGTGAGGCAACTCCCCCTGTGAAACCGTCAGTGTTGCATGCTTTCTACTTTGCATGAACTCCTCGAAATTTTGCCTCAGCACACCATCACGATCAACCATCAAAGGCATCCCAGTAGGATTGTATCGGGGACTAACGAGTGTAGATTGCAAAAAGAGAAAAACATATTAATGATAATAAGAAATTATGAATATCATGGAATTAGGCTAATTCGACAAGAGAGTTTACATGTACATGAGATGAAAGTATTAGTGGCTGCTGACCTCTATCTGTGGCCACATACTGACTCGGTCCTCCTTCTATGGCCACATACTGACTCGGTCCTCCTTCAGTGGCCACATACTGACTCGAACCCACTCCCAATGCACGTGTTGGCGACCAATGACGAGGTATCCACACATCCCTCGGCTCATACATACTATGGCGCCCAAAGTCAAACTGCTCAACGCCATAATAAAAAGGATTCACCTTAGAAATCCTATGAGCAGCAGTCTCCCAAGGGTCTGCATTTGGATCTGTATCGTCCTGTAGGGAAGCTTCTACTGACTCCTCTCTGTTCCAAGGGGACCACTCACCAGTCGGTATGCGTCTAGGGAATGCCGCTGTATCCTCTTCTCTCTCGTGGGAGGTCTCAGTCTCTATCGAGAAACTAGTCCCAGAGGTGGTTCCCGCGCGCTTGCCAACGTGAAAGACCTTTTTCAAGGCTTCTTTCACTCTTTTGAAAAATTTATCCTCCCGCTTGTCCCAATGCTCGTCCACCTTCTTCAACAAGGCTGCGCTCGCGCCTGTCCCACCCTCTCATCAAAATCTCTCATCATGATATCATCTTGGACCCGAGGCATATCTTCAAACCTACGAGCGAGATGACTCTTCCGTTGCATGGGCGGTGCTTTTCTTCTTCCCTCTTCTCTTTTTCGGGGGCCCGTAGCCTTGGCACACTATCTGTGATCACCTGCCGCGGCTGAACAGGGACCGGTGTCGGGAAAGATACACCAACCGGGTTTCGTCCATTCACACTTATCTAGTACTCTTTCAACTGCTCCTCATCAGTCGGGGTCAGTGTGGACGAGAGGGGTCCCTCCATCTGTTCAAGATGTTAAAATCAAAAGTAAGAAATTTATTCGTAGATTTAAGCAATTATGTTGAACTAATGAAAAAATAAAATAAACTAAGTTATTTTACCGGAGATGCAAAGAAGCTAATCCACTCTGTATCTGGTGGCGTAATATATGCCCACTTTGTACAGCGGGGCATACTTCCCGTATTGATGAGACGGACACACAACCGTGCCAGATCTAGAATCGCCTCATAAGCCCAAATATGTATCATAAATCATATTAATTAAAAAAAAGGATTTTTAACCAAAAAATTCAATATAAAGAATCAAGCTACAATGGTACCTGAAGTGCCCAAACTGGCCCGCACAGATTATATTTCAACTTGACTAAATCCACTCGTTTAGGGACGAATGTCAAGTAGTGCAGTAAGGCATTATAGGTATACGAACCCCATGGAAAAGTATTCCATGCCTCCAAATCGTCGGCCAATACCCACATCCACATTTCAATCTTCTTCGTATCAGCAGGTGCAAAGAAGAAGGACATCAAAGCCACTAGATTTGCCACCTTCAAATAATCATCTGCTGAAAGCTCACCGAGTTTGTTATCTCTTAACAGTGCCAACAAATCCCCTCCTGATATGACTTTCCCCTTTGTAAGTCTCATGAAGACTCCCGACTCTTGTGGCTGCCGAGGCGCATCCGGATTAAAAGTACTTTCCCCAAATGTCAATCCAGTAACTAATGCATACTCAAATTTCGAGAATCTCAACTCTATCCCATTTATATTAAAATGAACCTCCCAGGTTCGCACTGCACCTCGTAGCACATCAATTGATGCAGAGCCTGTGAGGTACTCTTCCCTTTCCTCCACTGTAGAAGGTGCCCAAATTGACCACTCATAAATCGGAGAACTAACTCATTACCCCCCTTACGTGAAATTGATCTCTCCAATAAGTTGTAATTTTGGGGGATTTTTCCCGAACGGGTAGTCGGATATAATCAGACTGAAAATAAATAATCTTTCATTATTAAATTAAAAAAAATTCAAATGGACTGGCCGTCGGCCGACATCGGCCGAAAGGATTATTTTTGTTCTTAAAATCACCTAGTGCCGATGGAGAATTCACCATCGGCACCCATCGGCACCAGTCATCGGCACCGGCACAAAACTGTAGTAAAATGCAGTTTCGGCCGAAAATTCTAAACTAACATAAATTCGATTGCATCTTCGTCTATTCAACAACAATCCCAATCAAATTACATGACTAAATCATGACCTAATCATATATTCTCAATCAATTGCACAATTAATTTCAAGAAATTGTTGAAAGCCGACGGAGCCGAAAGGAAACATACCTGTGCCGAAGAAGCCATAGCAGCGGCGGCGTGGATCGACGTTCACACGGCGGTGGGCGGCGGGTTCAGCGGCGGCGGGATGTCGGTTGAGCGTAGGCGGCGCCTCGATTCAACGTCGCCAATGTTCGGTGCCGAGAGAAGTTTTGGCTCGGTTATGTTATTTCTGTGAGAGCTGATGCCGTTTCTTTCATAAAACATTAAATTAATCAGTGCCGATGGTGGTGCCGATGGGGTTATTTGCTCTATCGGCACTGTAAATTATATTCGGTGCCTATTGCAGTGCATATCGCAGAATCACAGTGCCTTTACTTGCAGCTTTTGACTAACTTTTATATACCAAAAAAAAATTAATACAGAGTGCCGATGGAAGTACCTTTGGCAGTGCCGATGGATTGCCTTAGCCAATCGGCACTCATAGTTATAATTGTTTCAATTGTTTTATTTAAAAAAAAATTAGGAGTGCCGATGGCAGTACCTTTGGTAGTGCCTATTGACGGCTTTTGTCTATCGACACTCGTATTTTAAATTGTTTAACAATTGTCTATTGGATAATTCTAGTGCCGATGACAAACAATCGGCACCCGTAGGGTCTAATCGGCACCCGTTTGTCAATTGCAAAAAGTAAGGGTAAATAGGTAATATCGGGTATTCTGTAATTATTATTATAGTAGGTGGGTAGATTTGTATTTTTTTAGTGAGAATGGTTATAAAGACATATTTCCACTTAAGGGATAAATAAGCCACATAAAAAGTGCATAAAAAGTTGTGATTGGGTCAGTTGAACAACCACCCTGGGCGGTTTAATTGAGTGTAGGGGTGGGCGCGGGACGGGTACCCGCGCCTGCGGATAATTGATTTTAATACCCATTTTCATTTCCGCATAGAGCGGGTACCCGTATGGATACGGTACGGATACGGGTTTACCCGCAAATATTACCACCTATTTATAATATATTTAAATTCATAAATAAAAATTAAAAAATGCCAATAAATTAAATTCTAAAAACATAAATTAAAATTAAAAAATACCAATATATTTAAACCACTAAATAGGACTATAGGAGTAGATAATCTATTTTATAAACTATGTTCCAATGGTATCTCACCATAAATCATAATTATAAATCCGACTATATGATTATCAACTATGAAACCATAGATTCTTATAATTAAAATTACCGTGGAAAACTATTTAGTCACACTCTAGTGCTAGCACAAAATATGCGAACGGGTACCCGCGCCGTCCCGCGCCCACCTCTACGTAAGAGGACCTCATGTAAAAAAAAATTGTATATTAATGCGGGTACCCGTTCGAGAACGGATATCTAAGAATAAAACCCGTTCCCGTTCCCAACCCGCTTGATTTTTTGCAGGTACCAGCGTAACGGGTACCCGTACTCATTTTTTCCGACCCGAACGGGATGTGTACGGGCGCGGGAACCCGAATTGTTTGTCCAACCCTAATTGAGTGTGGAATTATTATCTTTTGCTTTTCTTTTTATCCCAAAAAATGACCTGGCGGTCGACTGGAAGATTTTTTGGTCACTGTTAATAATAATCTGATGTAAAAAGTTGCTAATCAAGATGATGAAAATAGTTAAGCATTAATTTTGTTTTAATTGAAATCATAGCATATCTACACTATTCAATTAAAAATTTGTATTAAATTTTTTACTAAAAAATGTAAGTTGATGATATTGTCTTTTTACTCTCAATAATAAAGTTCGAGGTCATATTCACACTTTACTTTTTAAAATACAAAAAAATGATAATGAGAAAATTAAAAAACTATTATTATGAGAAGTAAATATTTTTATTTATAAAATTAAATATTAGCTTATGTGCATTGCAGTTTACACATGATCATCAACTATAAATATCGTAAATGTATATTAAATATATTTACAACACAATTAGTCGAAATATTCAGTGTGCTTAAAACTAACAAATTATATATCGATTTGATGATAAAATTCGACAAAGTAAAAAGCAGAGCCTCCAAAGCCCTAATTCACAAACCCAACGACAATGGCCGACGTCAAAGCAGTTGATGAAGGAGGCGAATTACCCGAAAAACGCAAGCTCGACCACCCCAAACCCGTTAAAGGAGCCCCAGAAAATGAAAAGGACAGAGATGATTCGATTAAGAGGCAGAAAATCGAAGTTCCTGCAGGCGAAAACGGAACCCATACGCCCAACGATGCTGAAAACTCTACGAAGTTGGAGGAGCATTTGAATGTTGCCGATGATGCAGAGGACGATGATGAAGACGAAGAAGACTACAATGCAGACGAGGATTTTAATGGGGAAGCCGTGAATGTCGACAGCAAAGGGAAGGGGATCATGGTGGACAGAAAAGGGAAGGGTAAAATGATTGAAGACTCCGAGGATGATGATTCGGACGGCAATGAAGATGACGACGACGACGACTCGAGTGACGATTCCGACAGTGATTTCTCCGATGGACTTGATGGGAGTGATCCGGAGGAGGATCCGCTTGCGGAGGTTGATTTGGACAACATTTTGCCGTCACGGACCAGGCGGAGTCGATCGCAGGCTGGGTTTCGGATCTCCGATGATAACGACAAGGGTAACGATGCATAATTGAATTTTTCTATGTTTAGGTGAAGAAATTACGAGATGTAGCTTTAGTTCTACCTTTTGCTCTGCCATGATTTTTTATGTTTGGAGAAGGAAGCTCATTGTTGTACAATCTGAGACGTTCTTTTGATCAATTAATGGGATTCTTCCTTCTATTAATGCTGATATGCCAACCGTGCAATTGTATGATTTCCTATGCGATATTTGTTCGTCGATAACTTTTCAGGTGCTCGATGTGGATAATTTGTTCCTTGGTTCTACGCTATGTTCCTAACAGTAAGTAGAAGACATATGAATTCAATTACTGGAATCTATTAGCTGTGACTTTCTGAGAAAAGTATACCTTATTTCCGACTTTCCTTGAATTTGACAAGGCGTTGGTGCCTTTTTGAGCAATTTGTCCATTTAGGGTTGCTAACTCAAGTGAACTCATAAATAAAATAAGGCTGTTATTGCATATCATGTTAAGCAAGTAAGAGTACTGGACTTGTGTAATGCAAAAAAACTTAACTGTTTCAGAAAATTCTCGTATTAATTTTGTCACATCTCCGTTGTTCTGCTGGGATGTCAAGTACCTGTATGACATATAATGCCCCACAAAACTTATAGTTACTATTCCTTGCAGCAGTTTACTTTTGATTTACTGAAGGTTCAACATTGTATTCTTATAATTTTCTTAATTGGTATGAAGCCCTGTATTTTGTTATTATGTCTTGTAGCAGCATCAGTTTGGACAAAGTATACATAGAACCGAGGTAAGTTTACTAAGCATATTGCACTCAAGTGAGTATTACTTCATAACCTTTGACAGTAAATTAATTCAATTCAGATTCGCTTGTATATATCAAATGGGTTTTAAGTGTATACTTATCTACATCTGAGTGAATGCATGCAAGGTTTTACATGATGAAGTATGTTGTGCAATAATGTGTTCTAAAGTAGAACCTTACTTATTACTCTCTCATCCTCGAGGAATGTTGTATTTGGTGTTCTTTTAGAAATAAGAAAGTCAGCTTTGTAGTCTATCATGTTTTTATAAACAAATTATTCTATTTAGAAACCCAATTATGGTTCTGTACCCGATGATTAATTCCAGAAACAGAATAGAAAGATGATAAGCCATAGAGTACTAAAGGAATCCATAGTAAGATGTCTAGGAAGTAGTAGTATACTGAGCTCGAGGTTTGTTCCAGTCGGTTCCAGAACTATTCTTAGGTAGTTATACTGCTGAGTTGGCCAACTGAATCTAGAAGGTTCTCTAGGAAATTAGCTTACTAGTTAGATTCTATAAATAGGAAGAGAAGAAGGAAGGAAAGGCATGCTTTGAATTGTGAGAAGGAGAAGATTGCCTACTTCTCGAATTGTAGGAGTGCTTTGTGCGAGTTGTGTGTTTGATTCATCATCGCTTATCAATACTTTTCCATCCATTTCATTCTACTTCCTATCAATTGTCTATCAAAAGCTGAATGATCTCCTCATATATATAGTTTTTACTCCATTAAAGACCGTATTATAGCAGTAGTCATATGACTTTTACTGCTTACTTGTTCTGAATAAATTGAAGGGCATAATAGGATTCAACTCATAAATGCATTCCTAAAGTATTAGAAAAACTAGCTTATAGAAGTAGCTAGATATTAATGCATTCTTATTTGCCTTCCTTTCTAGAATTATTCAATGCAAATTGATTTCTTTCGCTCCGAATGATAGTTTTTTTTGTATTTCTAGCAGACCCATTATGTGGAAAGAATGGCACAGCATGTGAAACAATTGGATTGATTTGATGAGTTAATTGCTACAGATTCCGAATGAAAACAACCCGGCAATATCAATAATATTTGTGATTATTTAAAGTGGAGATTATGTTAAGAATCCACATTTTATTTGTCTATAATCTTATTTGATAAGCTTATTTCAAATAAAGATTATGTTCTTTGTTTGGTCCTGTGGGTGTCTGATCGCTCTGTACGCCATCAATGTCGAGAATCTTCTTGCATTTGAACTCCTGTTCATGAATTTGAAACCGTTGGTTTGAGAAGCGTGGCTGAGGTAATTCTACTTATTTTCTCGCAGAATCTTGGTTGATAAACTGTTTGAACTTTGAACTCTGTTTCTGATGTGGTGCTGTTGAAAAAGGTTATCTTCCTGCTCATGACAGAAACTACTTGGCCCTATTAGTTTTTCAACGAACGGGTTCAGCATCGCATAAGAAGCCAATATGGAGTGATGTATGCCACTGAATAATCACCTTTTGAGCATCTTCAAGTTGGCAATGATAATGGAGAGCACGACGTGGTATGGTTTCAAGAGTTTCTTGACTTTCTCAATGTTTCCCACTTGGCCAACATTTTATGCAATTTTTGTAGTGTCGGCATAAAAGCAAACAGAGATCCTAGATCAGGTAAAACTAGGCTTTCTCATTCTTGGCCTTTAATCTTCTTCATACTTTTACTAGGGATTCATATTATTTGCTTGCTAAGATTTCTGTCGTGAATTTTCCTCTTTAGCTAATGTATGTTTGTTTCTCTTGGTTTTGGTTAGTGAGAGAATAGTAGGCACACAATCTTCTTGTATAACTAGGATTCTTTTTCTTTTTCTTTTTGAGGAAAATACACAGCTGTTACTCGACCACATGGAAGACGCAAACCACACAAGACTAACTATATGTGTGTTGGTAGAGTGGGATCCACTATTAATATTGTGCGAAACAAAACTATGTACTAAATAAGTGGTTAATATCTGATATCGAAGCTTATAATTATAATTGTATCTATAATTTTCTTAATATTCTCATATGCTTGGCTACCTATTTTCCTTAACTGCATTCTTAAATTGCAATTGAAGATTAAAATACAGCAATTATGGTAATAATATTCATAGTCGATCATGAACCGAATCTACAACTAGTTGTAAGTCTTTGTGGTGTAAATTCTTCTCTCTCGTCTATTTCTTAAGTTAATAAAAAACTATAAAATGTGAAGTATTAGGTGACAATGTAGGTTACTCTACAAGGAGCGTGGTTTACCCAGTGTATGAATAATAATAAAAAAGTTGTAAGTAGTGTTGCAACAGTATTTTTGTAATTTTTAATTATAATTTTTAATTATAATTTTTTTTGTAATATATGGAATCATAAAATTAACGAAAACAATTTATGCTTTCTATTTATAATATATGCTAAATATTTTCCTTTTAAGAAAGTATAATATTTCAAAGCTGCCCTCCATCTTACTTTACAGTTTGAGATCAGAGTGAGAAGTATAAAAAAAAGAACATGTAATAAAATTATATATCTAATCTAAATAATAAATAAATACAATACTAATTCCAAATTCAGCTTTTTCTTCCCAAACTGAATTTCTGTGCCTCCACCAGATTGCATTATCGTTCTTCTTCCTGTCATAAAATCGATACGGGTTTCTGGAAAATCCTCTGACCCGGAGCGAGAATCGTCATAGGATCGTAATCCGATTTCCTCTGCGCAAACATCTCCCACCGCGTCCCGAAGTGGTCCCGCCATTCCTCCTGCGTGGTGTAGTGAGGCAGATACTGCTTCACTCCCAACTGCGCCGAATCGCAGAAATTCAAAATCCTCTTATTCAGATTCAGCATATGCTGCAACCCCTCCTTCTCCGCAGATGACGGAGCTGCGTGCGAGAGAAACGCGACGAGGTAGAATACGTCTTCATCCGGTGTCACGAACGAAGTTCTATTGTCCCACCTGAAAAGAAGAGAAGAGAATCATCATGTTAGTGGGCACGGCGAAATGTCTGAATGAGATTAGGTCTGGGAATGAGAGGAGGTTATTACTTTGATTTATTTACTGGGTAGATAAGAACGGGTCCGTTATTGGTGTGGGTGAGAATATTGCCGAAGACGCCGTCGGCGAAGCTGTGAATTTTGCTTCTTGGGACGAGTAGGTTGAGCCATGGGTGTGGGATATCCCACAGCCCTACTGATCTCAGTTTAAGCTCTGCTGCATGGACCCTATCCAAGAATTCCAGATATGAAACTTCTGTGACAAACAGTGTTGATGGGATGTAGCTTAGTTCGGATAATAACGACTCAATCTCCTGCAAAACAGCAGAAATCTTGCATATTAGGGTATGTTTCTTCTCTCTGCATTTGAGTGATGATGTACTATCTAACCTTATCTATCTTGGCTTCCTCATCAGGATTGAAGTTCTTTGTCAATTCAAGGCAAAATAGTGTCCTTCCATCTGATACAATGTGGCTGGCCTGCTCTGGATCTTGCAAATTGAAGGATGATCTCCAGTTGTTGATCAGACCAGACCGGTTCTTGATCACTAGACCTTCAATGTAATCGAATGTGTTGTCTATAGATATTAGATGCTCCTGGTCTCTTGCAAAGGTGGAGAAATCTGAATATAGGACTCTAATCCATTTCACCTGTTCGTATTTTGAACTCCAAAGTTTATCAACTTGTTTTTGATGGAATTTGATTTTCATAGGATGATTTAGTTTGAAAATCTTTACCATCTTTGGTGCTGGCTCTAGAGAGATTCTTGCTCTGGTTATTATACCAAACTGGCCGAGCCCACCTAGGACACCATGGAAGAGGTCAGCATTCTTCTCCTCCGAACAAACCACCACTTCTCCTTTTCCTGCATCATTTTCATCCCTCCATGTTAGTGATCCATAATTATTTCTTGACGTATTTTATATTGATATTGTATAGCCATGTACAAATACAAACCTGTGATGACCTCAAGCTGGTGGACGTTACTGATCTGAGGGCCATGCCTAAATGCCTGGCCACTAATCCCAGCATTCGACAACGTCCCTCCAACCGTTAGATGGAGGTAGTCCGTCCAAGACTTGGGAGCCAAACCATGTTTCAAGCACTTATGCAGCACATTGATCCACAGCTCTCCAGCCGGGGCATCAACAAAAGGCGATTTCCCCTTATGCACCTGCATTTCCTGCCCACCGAGAGCCTCCATATTGATCACCACTCCCTGGGGGGCCTGCGCTTGCCCCATGAGGGAGTGGCCGTGGCCTCTGGCTGCAACGGTCAGCCCAGAAGCCGGGCCCATCTGCCACACGTGCCTCATGGTGGAGGCGATGTCCGATACTTTCTTGGGGTGGAGAACTGCCCAAGGGAGGGAATGGAACTGGTTGCCGAAATCCCTTGCTGCAAATTCATTCCCCTCAAAACTGAAATGCCCATGAACTTGGATTGCCATGAGAGAGGATTGGACTGCAGAGATGGAGAGGGAGAGGGTGAGTTTGACAAGCATGCAGCATAGCAACAAGGCCATGAAAAGAATATTATTTTGGGATTTTGGAGGGTGTGTCATGTCTTCTTGCTTCTAGAAGTCCAAGAAAAGAAAGAAAGAATGAAGGGAATATATGTGGTTTGTAATAAAAAAGCAAAAGTGGTGTGGGCTGCAAGAGTTTGAGGAAGGGAGGGGGGATTTAAAGACTTGAGTTTGGGGCTGCAGAGTCAACGTATCTTCCGTGTTAAGAATCCGTATGAAGACTGAAGACTGCCTGCCTACCTGGATTGATTAGAAGAATATTGAAGATATTCTCCTTTTTCTGTGTTTTTGAGTTTGCAGCCACATATGCCAAGTTGAAACACACAGAGAAAAGGTGAAGATCTTCATAGATCTTGTTGCTTTTACACACTGTTGCTGCAAGATTTTCACCTTTTCCCCATCTAGCAAGATTGTTTTTAATCCAATCCTCATTTTTTTCACCAAAGTAAGGATGTTTTGCTATTTATGGAATGGTTACACACTATCTTACATACCTTCTTTTTAAGGCTGTCAGTAAGCTGTAATCCTATAATTTCATCATTGGCTTCTGAAAAATCATAGTTAATGTCAAAGGAATCATCAAAGAATAGATTTGATTAGAGAGACTGAGGGATTTTCTTTGAATTGTATCATTCAAGCATGGCTCACTCGGTTTGAGGCCTTCTGCCCCACACACATGGACCACATGATATATACCATTCTTTACTTAAAAAAAACATGTTTCCAACTCAAAACAAACTCACCACTCCTAGAAAAAAGAGGCCAATCAGCATAATCTTTATTTTCTTGATACATGCAGTATGGTTGAGAGCAGATACAAGAAATATGGTCCCAAATCCAAAGTGAATCAAGCAACAAAAATCAGTAATAGTTCCATGAAATAAAGATAGAGAGAGGAGTGATGGCAGAGAGACAGAGTGATGGCTATCAATCTTAAATTAATTAAAACAATCTGCTTTAGATAGGAAAAAAACACGCAGAAAACTTTCCACACAGTGTGCAAAATAGTTTATTCTTCCCCAAATCTTTCAGCAGTCATAGCTCCATGTTTTTGTCTCCCAACTTGTGCCACTAATATCATACTACCTAAAGATTAAATCTTGCCACATTTACTTACTCAAGCCTTTCAACTTTTCCTATGACCCTCACATTTTTATTCATGTGGGAGCCCAGAATAATAGTTGACTGATCCTAGTTATTTTCCATTTAGTATTTTCTGACCCAAAAAATGGGGCAGAAAACTTAATCTGGAAACAAATCTATGTATAATGTTCACCTCCATTCCTCATGGCCTTCAACTTTTCAAACAAAGTGCCCAATTGGGGCCACAATGTGATTCTACTAGACAACAAAGCATGGTTACCTCAAAGGTTTTAGATCTCTATCACTGTCAAATCAAGATTCCAGTTTAGCACAGTCCTAGATTAAAACAAATTGAGAGTGCAATAATCAGGTGCAGATTTTGCACTCAATTTCCTCAGATTGTGTACTTTAACTTGATGTAAGAACTAGCAACCCTAGTCCCTATTTGTGGTTGAAAACCTAAGCTTTGATTACATTTGCTTTCTAGCATAGGAAGAGATACGTCGCATTAGGCTAACCATATGCTACATGTTAATTCATAATCTTTGATTATAAGATAATTCATTAAGCAATTCGGGTGTATGTAGAAAATGGCAGGCACATATATGGTTTAGGATGAAATCATAAGCTATGAGGCGGTGTAATCATCTTTTTCTTTTCAATCTTATCATGTCCCCTTCACCACTTCCATTCCACTTAAATCAATGTCTTCGTGTCATATTTTTACCTATGAATGAAACTTTTTCATTTTTTCTATCATCTAAGAAAAAAAATTGAGGAGTAATATCCATACCTATTATTTATTAGTACATCAATAAAATATCCATATTTTAATGCAAATAAATATGAAAAAATACGAAATAATTAAGATAACCTGATTTGTATGGTTTGAGAGTTTTCTCTTCTGTATCCCAAAATCTGGATATGTCACTGTGCTGATTTTATTTATTTATTCGTGGAACCTGCAGCCGCTACCTTCGGTACGCACTGGGTAAACCCCACTCCTCCCTGTGCAGTAGCCTGCAAACCACACAGGAGGTTCAACCACCTTTAATGTGAAGGGTGACAGACAAATCATATAGTGGTGTTGGTGGGAATTAAACCCATGATCTATGGGTCCCGGGCCACCCACCTTCACAACTACGCCATCTCATGGGGACACTATGCTGATCTTTTACCTAATAATGCCTGCATACCCACATGCATAAATCTTGTAATTTTCTTCAGATATTTGGCAGCTTGCAACGGACAACCAACATAACAATTATCAATAACGACTAACCATTTATGTAATACACATATATCCACGTCTAATCAACTTCCATCACATTTTTAAAATGCTCGACTCTATCGACATCCTGACCTTATTGGTGGAGTGACAATCACATGACTAAAATATTGCGAATTTAAATATTTCACAGCTTATGAATCAAGAATCCTAACTCCTAAATTAACAAAAAAAAGCTCGATCTTTAGATCATTTGTCACAAATATTGAAAGAGAATTGATCGGTTAAGAAAATGGACCTATTTCTTGGTAGGGTTATGCCAAATTCAATGGTTTAAATATTCCCTCTCTCAAAATAATTGCATGATAAAAGACATTAAGATATTGTGTTGATCTCGAAACATTAAAGCTGGATCATATAAAATAATGTATAAAGTATATCTTCTCACAATTAATTATACTGAGACGTTGAAAAGTAGTTTGGAGGATATACAAAAAACACATGCACATGCAATGCACATACACTGTGAGATTTTAATATTCACTCCATATATCTTATTAAAGATTTTATTTCTTCTGACTTATTTCGTTTACGTTTTTTTTATTCTCTCTCTCTCATATCTCCTTCCCCCATTTTCTCTCTTCCCAGTTCCCCCTACATTAGAAATGTCATAAGAATGCATGCATGCCTACGGCACGTGATATATACACTACAATGGAAATTCAAAATTCCATCTTTGACTCAAAGACAACCTTCATTATATCATTTACTAATGTTTTTGGCATGCTTATTACTAAGCCTCCAAAAAATGATTTTCTATTTTGCGAAGACTCGCAAGTCAACCAAAGAAGAAGAATTGGAGAGTAGCCACCACTGTCGGTTTTACACAAAAACACACACACACATACAAGCTATATGTATATATATAAATTGGAGTGATGAGATACTGGAGAATGATTGGTGATGAGTGGGAAGGTCTCATAGCCTTGAAAAACAACATGGAATTGCAAAGAGCTAATTGGTCAGATTCATGCTGATGGAATTTTCACTTCTCTACCCTACAAAACTAGTCAAGAAAGGGGGCTTCACTACCAGCCGTCAATTCTTTCCTCCATTAGAACCTTCATAGAATGAAGAAAGCAATTGAATCGGTATGAGGAATCATATATACTTGAAGGACATTGAAATAAGGAACAATTCTTGAAATAGATTATTTGGTTTAGTAAATGCATTTGATTCCCTTACTTGTTTGATTTATTAAATGAATAAATTTTATTAAATAAATTATTAATTAGAAAAAAAGGACTTTAATTTCCATCCAGTCTTTTTTTCCTGACAGAAATCTTAATTTTTTATTTAAAATGAATATTTTAATATAATCTAATTTAATAATTTTAAGATTTCTTTTTAATTTCATTATAACTAATTAATAAATAAAAATTGAATTTGATTCATTTAATTCAAAATTAATGTATTAACTGTTATAGATTTTGAACTTCTTAGTCTTTTAATTGACAGTTTTAAAAATATTTTTAATTAAAATTAATTAATAAATTAAAATTTTGAAATTTATTAAAATTTTAAAACCTTGAGCTTATTAATTTTCTGTTTTAATTTATTATTTTTAAAACTAAAATTAATCCTTAAGTTATTAATTTTCAAAATTAAAGTGTAAGTCCCCAACGAAGTGAGAACTCAAACCTACTATTCTTGAGGGGAATGAAGAGTCCTAGTTTGGGGTTCTAGTTTTCTAGAGAGGTATGGAGAATAAAATCACACTCTAATTTTGATTCTTGATTCCATCGTGCAACCAAACATGGTATTAAAACAACTACATATTATGCGATTTAAAATATATATTTTTCAAGTCCTAAATCGATAAAACTTTATGAAGGTCGGTAAATCTGAAATAGTATAGTAGCTCCCAAGTCTCATCACCAAATCTGAACAAAACTAGGTGGGGTCACAAAGTATTGGAAATCATACTATTTCACATTGTAGCTACTTTTGTTAAAGGGTTGAGATCTCAAACAACCCTACTTCCAAAAGAAGAAAGAATCTAATTGATCAAAAAATGGATGCATATATATTCCAAGAAGCCATGCATGTGCTAACAACCTAAATGGAGGCTTTTTCATATGAAATAAATCGGAATCTCTATATAGTCTATACTATTACTAGTTGATTATACACATATAAAGACCCTTTAGAACCAACCCTAAATGAATATCTTCCACACAATGAGATTTTTAGATGCTCTCATCATGATGCGACGTCTATGGTATACACCACCTCAAATTAATCATAATTGAAACATTCAAGCTATCAATGTGGTTTTCAAATAGAGACTTTAAATTTGTGCAATTTAGCATATAATTTTCAGGTCTTAATTAGTTGGAAATGTGTAGAAAGAGAGGGTTATTTTAGGGACCAAATTTTGCTATCGCATTTGTGTATAAGTAGTTGGATTTGATTCAAGACAGGTACAAAATAATTAAGCAAATGATGTAACTTATGACGTCTTAAATATGAAAAAGACGGAACTATGTAGCATCATTATTTGTTAACTTCAATATTAATTTGAAAATTAAGGATAACAATGACCCCACATGCAGGGGCGGATCCAGGATTTTCGGTTAGGGGGGACGAAATTTATCGGGGATTGAGTTTTCTTTGTATGGGGGTTCGGGGGCGGAGCCCCCGAAAAAAAAAATTTAGCACATTTTTCTACTGAAAATCTTATACTTATGTTTTATGGCTTATTTAAGGATTAAATTCTTCTTTCATGAATAACTCATATATTTTTTATATTTATTCGAAAAATATAGTACACAATCCTATTTTGACATCACTCTAAATTTAGTTAGAGGAAATTATGAAGAATAACAATATCTAACTGAGGAATTAATAAGTATTTAAATGATAGTTTATTTATACTTCAAATGTTTTTAATTTTATATCAATAAGTACATGAAAAAAGAAAACACAAACATAGTATATTAATTGCATCAAACAAAAAACATAGTATATTAATTACATTAAGTTATATAAGTTGACTCTATCAAACTAGGTATCCAAAACTCAAAATCTACACCTCCACTAAAATATGTGACACTTAATATACGTTTTTTAAAATTTTCGAAAATTTAATTGGAACAAGTATAAAAATTACTAGAAATAAAAGATAACTCGTAGTATTGCACAAAAATTCGGGGGGGCGGTCGCACCCACCCGCCCCCCTTGGATCCGCCCATGCCCACATGCAAATATCACCCTTTTTTGCTGTCAAAGTTTAGAAATGAAGCAATTATGTGCCCCTTAATACATCTACATAAGCATGCATGCAAATTTTCTCTTTTCTATCATACTTTATTTTGTGCATTACATATAAATGCCATTTCAAACTATATACATGCAAGATAACTAGAATAAGTTGGGAATTCGGCCAAGAAAAAGATGAGAGTGGGGTGGTTTTTTTATTTTATTTTTTTATTTATGACGAGGAACTTGCAGCCGCTACCTTTGGTGCGTACAGGGTAAATCTCGCGCAAGGTGACAAACACACATAGCGTTTTCAGTGGGATTTGAACCCATGATCTTTCGGTTTTTGGTCACCCACCTTCACCGCTACGCCATCCCATAGGGACTAAGGTTGTTAGCCTTATTGTTATTTCCTTTGTGTGCACATAACATAAAATTGACTTCAACTTTTTTGGGCACTTTTTTGGGCTTAAACTTAACAGCAGTAAAACCAATTGTCAAAAGTTCAAATTAGTGAAAGATGAAGCTATACTACTAGAGGAGACCAAAATAAACTTCACAAAAACTTAGGTTAACTTGACCTTACCTAAGATCGGGTATTTTTTAAGATCAGTAGTTGAGCATGAATTGGATTAATAAGTCAATAGATCTAGATCTATGAGTTTGATTAAAATGTTAAGAAAAGATCATACTTGACCTTACGTGAAGTCGACCTGATAGGAGATAGTTGAATAAAATTTAGTCAAGATTGTGAAGGCTTTACTTGTGAGCAATTGGGGTCCACAAGTTTAGATTAGGAAATAAGAGGTTAAGTGAAGTAATAGTAATATGAGTTTTAATAGTTTTCCAAGTTTAAATTTCATTTTAAGCATGGTGTTACTTCCTTCCTGCAACATGGACAGGATAATATAAAGGCCCCATCAAAGATCTTCTTACAAGCAGGGATGGCCCACTTGACTACATAACCAAAATACAGAAAGAAAAATCCCAACTAATTGATTAAGACAATCTAACATGTAACCTAATATATAAAAATAATAACATGAAAGGAACATCCCCATTTACAAATAGGCCAGCTGTATTATTATTGGGCTTCTCACTAATGTGGGCTAAACTAAGGCCTAACTTAACATAAAACAAGGATCTAATCTCACACCACTTTATCAAAAGAAAAATAATTACTACACAAACTTTTACTTTTTCTTTATGAGATCTATATTTTTACACATAATCAACCACTTATCTACACACAACTATCCACTCATTTTAATCTTCGAAAATAAATAAAACAAGTCAGGCGAGACGAAAGAAGTGTTTAATATTTGTGCTCACTAATAAAGCCGTAACGTGTAGGTAGTATTAGCATGTGACATTTTTGATTTAAAAAGGTGGGTTTCAAGAGAGAATCAGATTAACGGAAGAGAAAATGAAATATTACGAGAGTCTAGCAGAGATGTACATCGGAAACGACGTCTCGCCGGACTTTTATGCTTGGGTTTTCCCCAAATGCGACCACGTCGCCGTCGGGACGGGGACGATTTCTTCTAAGCAAAACATCAAACAGTTTCAAGGCGCGATTAAGCACTGAGTTATCCCAAAATTGAAGGCGGGAAAATCATCAAAGTCGAAGCGCGCCCAATTCCGGAGCACCCCCGCCCAATTAGGGTTCGGGGAAGAGTAGCCCTAGTCGGCGACGCCGCCGGCTACGTCACGAAGTGCTCCGGCGAGGGGATATACTTCGCGGCGAAGAGCGGGAGAATGTGTGGAGAGGCGATCGTGCGCGCGTCGGAGAACGGGAGGAAGATGATCTGAAAAGGGAGTATCTTAGGAAGCAATCCAGATCGTCTATCCCATGTCGTGTCCACTCATATTTTAATTATATGCTCCAAAGTGCGATAATCCTAAAATTCAAATCATAAGCATTTAAATGCTTACAGTTAGAATTGACAAGAAAATGGGCTACGGAAGTGGGATAACGAGTTCTTCACCACGTTCAAGTTTCTGGACGTGTTGCAGCGCGTGTTCTACGGGAGTAACGCCGGATTGGAGGCGCTGGTGGAGCTCTGCGGCAGATAGTACGTCCAGCGGATGACGTTTGATAGCTATCTGTATAAGAAATTAGCGAAGGGGAATGCGGCTGAGCAAATGAAGATGGCGGCGGCCACCGTCGGAAGCTTGATTCGCTGCAATATTCTCGGCAAGGAGATGATGAAAATATAGTTCCTCACTGAAATTAGTTTTTTTTTTTTCGTGCAAATTGAAAAATAATCGAGAAATTAATTATCACAACAAAAACGAAATCTGGTGATCAATGCCCTATTCTTCGTTCCTATACATGAGTTCATATCATTATCAATGTCAAGCATGAAATTAGTGAGGGCGAACCCCCCCCCCCCTCTCTCTCTCGGATACACTATACACCTCCGCTTGGGTAATGATCGGGAATAGCCACAGATCCAACGCAACTCCACCAAAACATGAATGCTTGCTCAAATCTTCCCAATTCTCTTCTAATTCCATCGTCTTAGAGAGAAGAAAGCAGGCAATCAAGCAGGAGAGAAAATCACGCATCAATCGTGGCGTCGTCGTTGATCAACAGCGGAGACAACGGCGGTACAGCTAATTCATGAACCTCTAGCGTTCTTCTAGCTGTTGACTGAGACTCTCTATCTCTGCCTATCTTTCTCGAATCCAATATAAATGCAGAAGAATTGCTGTTCGCCATCGATTCTAAGAATTTCTCCTTTGATAGAGATCCTTGAGCAGAAGCAACGACGGATCCAAACACACCAGACTCTCTCAACCCTTGGATGATCGTCTGAGCAAGTAAAAACAACTCGAATTAGTTTACAATTCAAATCAAGTAGACTTCAAAATCGTGTTCGAAGGTGGTTTACCATAGGAGCGTAGATTCGCGCTAAAATTCCTTTCCTCAACAATTTCAGATTTAGAGTCCTATCAGTCCACACAACGCGCTCACGATACCTGTTATAATGAACGCAAAATGAATAGGTTGCAGGCTAACTCAGCTCAATTTGCTGTGAAGCAAGTAAAACAATAGAAACTATCCTTAAAAGAATCTCATTACCAGTTTAGCATCTCCTGCTCTGTTGCGGTTGAAGCAATTATAAATGCCTGCAATAAATGGAACAACTTTTAGTCAATCATTATTACCATTAGAAAGAAGATAATTAACTGATATAACAATGATGCAAGGGTAGGAAACTCACAGCTCTATCAAATTCCAGCATAAAACATCGCTTTACATCATCCTTTGTGGGCTTACAACCACACCGATCACGTCTAGAAGTCAAGTCCGAAAACTTGGAGTATGTATAATGTAGGACAGCAGCCTCTTCCAGTTTGATCTCACTGTCAGAAATTAAGCAAAATTACATGCTACAGGCCAACAAAAAGAATGGTATGCTAGCAGTAAAGAGGAGAAATTTTAGTAAAGAGGAGAAATTTTAGAGTATGAAACAAGCAGTGCGAAAAAAAATCATATGCATAGATAGGCACATATTAGTAAAAGGTATGCTTTATAAGTCGTGGCTAAGCAGAAAATATACTTAGGAGTTTTCATGTAGTTGTGCCATCTGTGTGCACCATTAGGGCGAAGATGATCTTGTATCCTAGCTGCAGATTTTCCATTCCCGTACGTCAAAAAGTAATTTGGATTGCCTCGGGTTGATTCCTTATACATGCCAAAGTAAGTGTCCTTTGTTAGATGGTCATAGTTTTTCTTGAACATCGAGACCTGTATGACAAATGAAAAAAGTAAGGCGACCTCTGTTGTAAAAAAATCAAAGCATCCTCATAACTTCACCAAAAGCAAGCATTATGCAAAAATGGTTATTATCTTGGTTGTATTATAGTCCAATACTATTAAGAAAGTCGACTAAGAAAATAAACTTAAATTTCATAGGTGGACAATGATCGTGCATTCACATAATTACCTCAGTGAAAGGTTCCTTGATATCATCCTGTTCAATGCTGCTCTCCTGAAAAGTACATATGATTGTAAAATTAAGGAAGATCAGGGTTTGCAATCTTGTACTGTCCTATTTAAAAAGGTATAACTCACTCAAATATCTGCTACTAGAATACTAGAGTAACATAGAACGCACGTGGCATTATGTTTAAGTGTCTCAGAAGAGGGGGGGGGGGGGCACAGAAAACTACTTACATAGTTGGGAAAGACGACCATGTCCACATTCCCAGGCACATCAAGTAACAACTGTCTCAAAGAATATTCCCTAGCACCAGCTGGATGTATCAATTCATCAGTATCCAGATGAAGTATCCACTCCATGCCAGCATCCTGAAAATACGATATGCAAAATTTACACCAATTCTTCAATGTGAAAAACATTTAGCTTCCTCCAAATTTGTCATTATCAATACCCTTGCCATTACTATCGCCATCTCCATGTTGAGTGATTGCTTCACAAAAAGCTCGTAGTTGCAAGGCTTGTAAAAGAAACTTGATAACCAAGTTTCGTTCCAGATTCGGCTGGAGTATCAAGACAAAAGGATTAGAATTATATAATAGCACATGTAACACATGAGCAGAAGATTTCTGCAGCTTTGGAGACAAGGTACTAATACAGTGCAAGTGAAAAGGGAAGCTTCTAAACAAATCAAACAAGAAATATGACCCAACAAAAAAAAAAGAAACAAGAGATATGTAAGCAATCACATGGTGATGTGATGTACCTCCTAGCTTGTTGCTCCTCCAGCTCTTTGGTTCTATATATAACTTTCACACCCTGCGTGATTAGAAAAATGGCCACCTTGTTAATTCAAGGCAAGCAAACTCAATCCAGTCAATATATCTATGATGCAAGCAGAAAAATGGTGTAGCATAATCCATCCTGAAGATGCTTTATGTAGTGCTTAATTTGTTGGTTATATCTAAAAGGAAGAAAATTGTTCAATGATGAAGGATATGCAAGATAATTCTGTTAAGGTAAGGGAAATTGCAGACATTGTTCATTCTACCAAAGACACAGTAATGGGTTTCTCTTTTCTGTAAGTGAAAACATAGAACTCTTAAAATAAAACACACAGAATCCTACTTTGTGTGTAAGAGTGAGAGTGGACAACAGCAAAAAATCACCATCTCGGTGTAGTTCAATTACCATATGATAAGCCAATAACTGTCAATACTAATAATATCCATTTAAGTTTCCCTTAGTTATGCTAGCATGTGGCACCAATTGAAGTTCTTACTTAAATGGATAATGCTATCTACCTAACCTCCATAGTTGAATATCTTTAGGCTAATTAAAACAAAATGTTGTTTAGCATACATGGTAAGCCATAGGCTACTCGTACAAATAAGATGATTGCAGAAAATTGTAAACAAGAAACACCACATATCTTCATATCTTTATTCCCCAACACGGACAACGTTCAACAGTCTGAGAGATCCAATCAGAAGAGATGATAGAGGTTTCAAGCATTTTGAAGCTGAATAAGTACAACAATGGGTCAATTATTGGTATTTAAATTTATTTTTAAGTGCTTCCTTCACACGTTATTTCAAGACTGCAATACATAATATCAAGCAATAAAATCTGCAATCATCACACTCAAAGGGACGCAGACCAATCAACTGTGTCTTTTATTTGCACAATATCATTAAAATGACAGGACCATTCAAAGAAACATTTTGGCATCAAACAGAGAATTGGATACGAACTCACCGGAATGGATTCAAGAACTTTGGATACTTGAGGAGAAGCAGCCTTCCCTTCAACAAAAAGGAAAAAAGTTGACACCCCAATAACTTTATGATAAAACATCCATGGCAGAATCTGCTCCAAACCAGCAGATGTACTTGTTGTAATACATATCTGCATAAAGGAAATCACGAAGACATAAGGAAATGAACTTGAAGGACAATGAGGTCAGACAGAAAGATCATATGACATGAACCAATAATGTCTTTAAAAACTATTTTGAGATAAATTCAACTCTCAAAGTCAGTTGCACTAGGAACAGTCCTACAGTTTTTTTGACATATAATGCCCACAAGAACAGTTCTGCCATTAAAACTCCAGCCAAACTACAAGGAAGATGAGACAATTGCTATAGCGATGAAATAATCATTCCCTAGTCCAGACTCTTAAATTTCCTATTCAGATAGACAGAGTAACATCTACCTCTAGGTCCTCAACTAGCCTATTAGTGAGAAAAAAACCTAGAATTCAAATCAAACTTACAAGAAATTCAGAAACTACCAATAACAATTTTGCCCAAGGTGCAGAATTGCAGATACAACATAACAAGTCATCCAAGATCCAGGAAAAAAAATGTTTCAGAAGCAATACTTTATGCCGAAGCAACCGAATCAAGGAGTGCTTATTTCGATTTTTTTCGTTCTGACATACCGCTATATCTAAAATCCAAAAACTAACTCCAAAACTCCAAATCACCATGAATTCGGTCATCAGTAAACAGTCATCAAAACTAGAACACATTACGCGCGAACAAAAATTGAAAAATCTTACAAACAGATCAACCCGAAAAACAAATAAAAAATTGCAGAAACAAAACCTTGGGCTTAAGATCGGCGTGAAACTTAAACTTCCAGTCCCTAAAATACGGAAACGATGCGGTAGATTGACCAAACAGCGTGGAGCAATCGGAAGAGCGAGAGGATGAATGGCCGACGGTGGCGAGAGGCGACGAATCCATTCCCGGAAACTTGCGAGATTCGTCGGGAGACCATCGCGAGATTGGATCGTCGATTCCGCCGCCGCGCCATTGGAGGATGAAGGCGAATAGGGCGAGAGAGAGGGGAAGGAGTGTGAGGAGCAGGAGTAGCTTGGCCGTGAAGGAGTGTTGGCTGGCGGCGGAGGACGGTAGTTGTTGCCGGAGACCCGCCATTGTGACACAAGGCTGGGCCAGGGGAGGGGAGGGGAGGGGTGGGGTGGGGGGGGAACTTCTGCAGTGGAGTTTGATCGGAGGAGATTTTATGATTTTTAATGCATGAAATTGTCGATTTAATTAATTGATGGTGTTTGTGTAAGTGTGTAACCTTTACTATAAATGTATATGTAATTAGATTTAAATATTATATTTTCATTTTTATGGGATTACAAAGATATTTTGGCAACTTTTAATTAATTTCTCGTACATCATCATACAACATTAGAATTCTAGATCTAATAGTATATCATTACAAAATAGACATTTTGCAATTAAATTGAAGAGAAAAGGTAACATTATTATCCATCTTATCGCTCCATTATTATTAGTATTAATTAATTTATCTAATAGTATATCATTACAAAATAGACATTTTGCAATTAAATTGAAGAGAAAAGGTAACATTATTATCCATCTTATCGCTCCATTATTATTAGTATTAATTAATTTATTTTTATCTTACAATCTTGTGCACATTCGAAGTCAACTGTCATTTATGCTCTAACCAAATTAAAGACATGAAAGAAAACTGTAAAGCTAACAACACAAAACTTACGTGACATCTTAATATTATCATGTAACAGAATTCCGTATATCCACTATGCATAATAATATATTATATATATAAAAATAAAAGTGTAAAAAATACGAGATTATGCATAATTGCAATTTATATATTCATAACTGTAATCATATCAGCCCTTTTATATATAAATCTTGAAATTTGATGGAAGATTACTTAACTCACTTCAGATAATATCTGCCAACAAAATTTTAATTTTAATCATATAATAATTTTTATCATATAATATAGTTTGTGTTCGTTTTTTTAGTCATATTCTATTTAAATTACACAATTAAAAATATACAAAACACTAAATCTTATATATATAAAAACCGAATGATTTCAATTCCAAATCAATTTCAATTTCAATTTAATTGAACTCAATTGAAATTTCATTAAATTGAGGGATAAATAAATAAGATTATGTCTCTTAATTTATGCTCAATCATGAAATAATTTTAGAGTGTTTATCAAATTACGTCCATTAATTATTAATATTAATATTTTGAAAATATCCCTCAATTTACGCTCAATCATGCTAAAGCTAATATTTTGTTAAATATAATTAAAGAAATTCAAAACACAACTTTATAAGATAAATCAATTTTAAATCTATTAATTAAAAGTTTTATGTTGAATAATTGCTTCTCTATTTACGCATAATGATGTTAAAAAAAGTTAATTATATTAAAATTATATGTTAATAATTTTAAGGAACAAATTAGACTAGATTATATATATCGCCCAATCATGCTAAATATAACATTTTATAAAATATAATCTTATCTTATATATATAAAAACCGAATGATTTCAATTCCAAATCAATTTCAATTTCAATTCAATTAAACTCAATTGGAATTTCATTAAATTGAGGGGTAAATATATAAGATATATAAGATTATGTCCCTCAATTTATGCTCAATCATGAAATAATTTTAGAATGATTCTCAAATTATGCCTATTAATTGTTATTATGAATAGTTTGAAAATATCCCTCAATTTACGCTCAATCATGCTAAATCTATATTTTATTAAATATAATTAAAAACTTATCTTATCTTATCTTATATATATAAAAACCGAATAATTTCAATTCCAAATCAATTTCAATTTCAATTCAATTGAACTCAATTGAAATTTCATTAAATTGAGGGGTAAATATATAAGATATATAAGATTGTGTCCCTCAATTTATGCTCAATCATGAAATAATTTTAGAATGTTTCTCAAATCACGCCCATTAATTATTAATATTAATATTTTGGAAATATCCTTCAATTTACGCTCAATCATGCTAAAGCTAATATTTTATTAAATATAATTAAATAAATTCAAAGCACAACTTTATAAGATAAATCAATTTCAAATCTTTTTTAAAAGTTTTATGTTGAATAACTGCTCCTCAATTTATGCATAATGATGTTAAAAAAGGTTAATTATATATTAAAATTATATGTTAATAATTTTAAGGAACAAATTAGACTATATTATGTTGGTCCGGAGACGAAAAGTCAGGTGTAGAGGGGGGGGTGAATACACCTGAGCTCTGTTTCTTTTTCTCAGTGAAGGTCAGCTGAAGCTGATGTTTGCAACTGATGAACAGTGCCAAGTAAGCCTTCGATCACTGGGGTCAAAGTGAGTCAGCTTCTGAGCTCTTCTACTGACTGATGTCAGTATTACGAAACTCAGTCGGAGACTGTAGTGCGGATAAGTGTTAGGCCCGGAGTCGTCTCTTTTGAAAACGCGTTTTTACAAGTTAAATCTTTTGGTTGTGCACTTTATAAAATACGTTTTATGCAAACTTATGATTTTCAAGTCAGTTGAATGCAATGCAATAAAACAGTAAATGAACACAAGCGATTTAACGTGGTTCGGATACGCAAGATCCTACGTCCACGGTCCGAACAAGGCGGGAGAACTTGTTGATTATTCGAGCAAGCCTCGGCGGGGATACCGTGCACCTGGACGGTTCCCTCTAAGTTATAGTCCTTAGCGACTTTACAATCCAAACCTAAGTTTAGAAGGGAGGGAATATTCTCCAACTGAGAAGGAGTTCTTACAACAAGAACAATTCACTAAATGTGAACTCCTTCGGATCTAAGCTATGAATCTAGCAATGAGCTTAGTCTAGAGAAGATAGGGATCAAAGTGCTCTAGAGAGATGAACTACAAGAAGTGTTCTATGAAAACTAGTTCGTCTCTGGATAAGCTTGAAGGTTCTAGAGCGTTGTGAGTTTGAATGATTTCCCTTGATTTCGCGTATATTCCTCTTCTTGAAATCTTCAAATCCTTCTCTATTTATAGTTGTGAGTTGTGACATATGTCCGTTGGAGACGACGATGCCACGTGTCACAAGCGTCCAAAGAAAACGGCCACTATTCAACTTTGTTGCAGACGGGGCGTTAATGCACTATTCATGAGAGCGACTTTCTTGTGTAGAGTAGGTAAGCGTTGTCGGCTTCTCATTGGTCGAGGTTTGTAGTTGGTGAGTGTCGAGTTGACCGTTCAAACTACCTCGTATGTCTTCTCGCCGAACATTTGAAGGGACTTTAAGTCTTTGGGTCGCTTTTACGTCGGATACGGATACTCGAAAGTCTGTCTTCTTCGGTGAGTCGTCGGACCGATAAAGTGAGCTTCGATAGTCGGTTGGTCGATGCGAAGGTATCTTGCTTGCCTTGGTTCTTCTACCGATGACCATCGGCTTGTAGAGAATGCTTCTACCGAGGTCCGGTCACTGATGCGGGATCTTCAACCGAGTTTGATATCGGTGGCGACGAAGAATGCAAGCGATTACACCGATGACGTGGGGTTCGAAAAGTATCTTCACCGAAGATCGGTTCAACAACTACCCCGTACGGGACTTAGACAAAAATAATAAGCATTACATCACGTCTAACCTATACATCGCCTAATCCTATCGACACACTAATCTACCGATATCGGCTCGGTTTTGGGATCTTCAATTCCATAGTACTACTATGATTTCCCCAATTTCTTTTAACCCTAGAACAGCTGAGTATCAATCTACTGACTCATATCCAACAATTTCCCCCTAATTGATGATGCCAAAACCTCTATACTCTAATATCTATTAAAGATAATGTCCTACTGACAACAATTTCCCCCTTAAAAGCATCTGAGGAAAAACTGATAATAGTAAATGAACTCCAGCACGTGAGAGAAAGGCAAGATCAGAGAAACTGATGTGAGTGTGTGTCAGATCACTTGGTGATCAGTAGTGTAAACACAAAGTAAAAGGCTGAAAGACAATGAGTAATTGTCTAGCATGCAGAGGAACTGATATATATATCAAGAATTACAGAGTTCCTATGCTATTTCAAAAGATGAGGAGAAAAAAAATCATTGCTGCTGCTTCTTGAACTTCTGCGTTTTCTTCTTGAAGTCAGTGGATTTTTCCTCGGGAGGATCCAGGTAATAGTATTTATACACTCTAGCTCGAATCTCATGGATCTCCAAGTTATCATCCGGCCTTTACGGGAGCAAGGCTCGGGCGTAGGCGGCTTCCTCCACTTCTCTTTCTATGTCCTTAGTGCTCGGCAGTCCACTAGCAAGTCTCGGCGGTGGAATACGTCGGAAAAGCCGGGGCACGGAAGGTTACATTCTCGTGATTCCATGACTTGCTTCGGCCGTTCACCGAATTCAACATTAAATCTCGTAATCAACTCCTCAAAGAGCTGATCGGTGGGCGATCAAGTGGGTAAATGCGCCATACGTAGTAGCCTTTGATAAAAGTTTCTTTCAATCTCTCCCAATGTTCATTCATATCGGCCGGCACCCACTTATCCACATGCTCGAATCGGTTGTTGCTTGATGTGGGGCCCCCGATGAACTTAGATCCTCTCGGGATCCGCCTTCTTGGATCGGTTCTTGGTTTATCGAGATAGGCTTTTCATTCTTGCCGGTGTCGGCCATCCTTTTCTTCTCACGGAGAGCGGCTGCTCTAGTGTCTCCTCGTCCGAGACTCGGTCCTTGCAGCGTCGCCTCCCGTGTCGTTTGATCTTACGCTATCCGCTCGAGTGTAAGAGTAGATATGGGAATACTACGAGCAAGTAGCTTTGATTTCGATCGGAAGAGCCTTAGCAAATTCTTCTTGGGCTTTCTTCTTTTGCTCTTCGACCGTATTAATGACCTTTCTCTTTCCTTTGCCCACGACTGCTTTGCCCTTAGGCTTTTATTTGCTCAGTTGCCTCCTCTAGGCGACGCTCCTGGTCCGGCTTGTCTTGCGGCTCTTGGGCTATTACGAGGTCGAATGCCTCTTGCTCCGCTTTTGATTTAAACTTCTTGATCGGGGAGGAAGGAGTAGTGGATTCGTAGCGATTTCCTTCCCCGACCCTCTGCGGCGGCTTTTGAGACTCTTCTTCTTCGGTGGCTCTTCAAGGAATTGAGCGATTTCGTCTATGTGCACGATGAAGAGGAGATGGGGGTGGCTTGTAGTGGGAAATCAAGGAGAAGGACCTCGATAGATGTACCTTTTCGATTAGTTGGTCCCGCCTCCGGAGCCTGTTCCCCCGAATCTCTGCGGTGAGGGTCTCTGGCTGGCGAGGAGGGTCCCCCCTCCCGAGCCTGTCCCTCGAGGATACGGACGTCGGACGTATCCGTATCGGGTTCATCTTTCACAATATCTTCCCCCCTTTTTGGCATCAGCAATATTCGCCGAGGAGGTGCGGATAGCTTTTACGTCCTGCTCCAGTTGTGCGCGAGAATCTTTGATCCGGGTAAGCGTGTCATCAAAATCACCGACCAAGTTGCGGTAGTTTTCCCAGTCTTTCTCCTGATCGGCTCTAGATTTCTTCAAGCGAGCGGGCGACTCGATGGAGTTTCAGCAGAGCTTGATCATTTGATTCTGTCATTTCTTTACGAATGGCTTTTAAGGCCTCGACTTGTTGCTTGATGGCCGTTTGAAGAGAGGTGGTTGCTATCTTGTTTCTCTCATCAATGAAGCCTTGAATTGTTTTCATGGCTTGAGTCACTGCTCCGAGAAAGTTTTATGCTTGAGCGGCAAGCGCTGCCGACTCTGTGGCCGATAAATCGGCCTTTTGAGCACTTAGGGCCTGCTCAACTATCTCCTTGAAATCGGTGAGAAGCCTCTTTAGGGGGTGGAGATGTCGGTGGCCAACTTACTTAGAGCTTCGTTCTGAGCCTTGGTGTACTTCTCCCATTTGAAATGAACATCTTTGGCTAGGAGTCGATTTTTCTCACCTTGGCGTTTGATAGCCCTGTTGACAGAACGTGAGGACACGGAACCGATGGGTTGTATCTGATAAGAGCTGGTTCCGAGTCTCTGCTCAGAGAACGAGATCAACTGCTCCCTACTATACTTCGGAGCAGTTGTAGCCTCACCAGATGTGACTATGGGTGGTGTTGGGCTCTTCTCTTGGGGAGTTTGTCCCTCTGCAGATTCTCCCTGGTCTGCTTCCTTGGGTTTGCCATCCATCTCCTCATCTTGATTATCATTATCGCCTTTATCAGAAGGTGGAGATGGGGGCGGAGCTGTTTCAGTCGGAGCTCTCAAGCTCAGTAAATAGAGCATTGCAGCTCTTAAATCTTCGAAAGACGCCACATCAGCTGGCTCTCCGAATCCAATCTTGGCTTGGAGCTCTTGCTCCTCCGTCGCAGCTCATCCGGTGACTCTTTGGGATTTGGCAAAGTTAATAAGAATGTCCCAGGTGCGAGAAACCTTAAGAGCATCGAGCTCTTGTCCTTCTTGCTATTTCAACCGGATCTGCGTGCTCGGTAATTTACGGTATCTCTTGCTTGAATCTCAGTGCGGCACGCTGATCGAGTGGTGTCGGTTGTTGTCCACTCAACGGTAGGTTCGGGTGACGGTTCCCTCTTGTCGGACTCTGTTCCCTCGTAGCTGATCACTTGGACTTTGTCCTTGATCGTTGCTCCCTCGATTCCGATATCGAATCGAGTAGTTGCTCCTCTTGAATAGAAGGAGGAGGAGCTGGCTGAATAATGGTAAGTGGGTGAGCCACTGTGACCTCAGCAGGGTCGATTCTTAGCCAACCTCCTCTTCTTTGGTACTTGGACAGTTGGGGGCGGAGCGACGCCGCTCTCTTCGGTTCGGGTGGCCCCTTGCCAATTGACTTTTACGCTCCGGCCTTTGTCATAAATTTGATAGACTTCTTGTCAAAGTACTTGGAGTCCTCAAAGGCTGAGTTCTCAACAGTGAGTTCCTCCGAACTATGCATTCTATCGGAAACAGTACATCTTTGTTCCGAATAGAAGTTTACCCACACCGGCTATCCTCCTCTCGCCGAGTGGGTAATGTGGTGAACTTCGAGCCTCGTGCCTTCATCGAGTAGTATAATACTCGGCCCAGTTCACTTCAACCCCATCGTCTATTGCCATCATCAGCTGAATCCTAGGTTTGGACGAGTTGATCATATGATCCAGTGAACTTGTCGGAATGTGCGATACCACGTAAGCTAGACCTCGCATCGAGGTAGCAACATATTCCTCGGTAAAAGTCTGTTTTGAACGCCACATCCTTGCGTCCACGGAATTTACGCACATATGCATTGATCTCCTTCTCCTTGTATCCAATCGGAGAAATGCCGGAGTTGGGAAGATCGAAAGAGAGAGCTAGAGCATCTTGAATATCGAAGGTAAGAACAGTGACTCCCACTCATCTTGATCGACTTCCTTCGATAAGAGAAGGACGATTCCTCTCCTCCCGACGCTAGAGATTTCCGGTTGAAATAAACTTCGGCGACACCGTCGAGGGAGAAAAACACGGGGGTGCTTCGAAACCCGGCATCTCCAACCCACGAACGCTCCAAAGCGTCAAACACGGGTTCAAGGAAAGAGATCTCCACTTGGCGGAAGGCCAAGGTAGGTTCAAACGAGAATCCCGGAGGCTACAATCTCCTCAATGTTGTCCGGAGTTTGAACGTTCGCCATTGAAATCGCAAAACAACATATTAGCACTTGAAAATAGAGTAAGTTAGTAGTTGCTAGCGGACATCCGATACATTACCGTGAAATAGAGCTTGAAAAGAGATATAGCAATGCGGTTTGAATGAGGATGTAAGGAAGGAAACCGAATCGCTAAGAAAAAGCTCTAAGATATGAGAATGGCGAAAAGTGAGGAGTTGATAGAAGATGAAAGATTTTGTATATTGAGTTTGATCTTTAGTTTGAATCGCACGGTTCAAATTTAATCTTTCAAAATCAAGGGGCGGCTAAGATTAAATGTTATAAAAGAATGATTACAATAGCCGCCAAAAATATAGATATACGTAATAAAGCTAATGGAGAAGACATGCATTAAATGCGCAATGAGAGCATTAATTACGCGGGCGAGGAGTCCTGCCGACCTTTCCTCAAACCTTAAACATAATAAATGGTAAGGAATAAATGCTCCTAGGCAACTGAATGCAAGCGGCCGATGCATTAAATGCGGCATGCTTCGAACAAATTAAGTAACGATACTACGCAAACCTCTTCGACTAAACTTATCGCTGGTTACCATCATTTATCGGGAGAATGGTTGTGCTTGATGACCATGTTCTCCCTTGTTGTGTACGGTGTGCATCTCCCAACCGAGTCATCGTACTAAGTTTTACGACTTGTCGTGCTGATTCCATACCGATACACATTGTTGCTAAGTATATTATTATCGGTGGTCGGCTTCTACCGACTTGTCTCGGTAGGATCTAGCAGAACCTAGCTCAACCGATAGTTCTCTCGAACCTGTTCTCGGCTAGTGGTTTGGTCGGTATATAATTGCCCTTTGCTTGTCGGTATGGATTTTCTCCATCCCGATGTCCTTCTTTCGACATGGTCTCGATGAAGTGGTGTCGGATGTCCACGTGCTTGCATACGGTATGTAGAACCGGGTTCGAGTTATAGCTATTGCACCGGTGGAGTCACGGTAGATGGGCACTTCATCCCGAGTTATACCATAATCTCTCAATTGTTGTCGAAGCCAAAGGATCCGGGCACAACAACTTCCTGCGCAGCCATGTACTCGGCTCGGTAGTGGACGTAGCTACCGAGTGCTTGTTTCTTTGAAAACCACGATATCGGCTTGCTTTGCCTAGGAACCGACATGTTCCGGAAGTTGATTTTCGATCTATCCCGCATCCTGCGTAATCGGCATCGAGAATAACTGTCGGTATTAGATTATCATCGGCGGGATACCATAACCTGACCTCGGGTGTTCCTCTTAGATATCGCGAGAATCTTCTTCGCCGAGTCTAGATGACTTCGCTTGGGATTCGCTCGAAATCTTGCGCATACACCTACAGGCATAAGTTATGTCGGAGTCGGCTAGTCGTTAAATAAAGTAAAGAACCAATAATAGCTCTATAATCGGTAGAGTTAACGAAGCTCCCTCTTTGTCTAGATCGATTTTAAAGTTCGTGTTCATGGGGATCTTGGTGGTTTCTTTGGAATCACAACCGAATCTTTTGAGAAGATCTCGAGTGTATTTGGCTTGATTGATGAAGATTCCTTCGCTGATTGTTTTACTTGAAATCCAAGGAAATAATTCATCTCTCCCATCATGGACATCTCGAATTTCTCCTTCATCATCTTCTCGAGCTGGCGACATATAACTTCGTTTTGCGGCCGAAAATGATGTCGTCCACGTAGATTTGCACCCAATAGAATGTCATCTTCTCGACTTTACTGCTGAATAGGGTGCGATCTCTTGTCCCCTTTTGAAAACCTTTCGAAGTAGAAAGTCGATAGGGTATCATACCAAGCCACGGGTGCTTGTTTTAACCCATACTGAGCTTTCCTAAGTTTGTACACTGATGTCCCTCGCCGAAAGCCGGGCGGTTGTTCCACGTAGACTTCTTCCTTGATGCGCCGTTCGTAAAAGCCGACTTCACATCCATCTCGATATACCTTAAATCTCCGATGTGTTGCATAAGCTAGGAAAAGACGAATGGCTTCCAATCTGCGGCGACCGGAGCAAATGTTTCATCAAAGTCAATTCCCTCCGCTCGATTGTATCCTTTAGCAACTAGTCGAGCTTTATTTCGACAATGACGTTGTTTTCATCTCGCTTGTTCTTGAAGACCCACTTAGTTCCAATCACGTGCCGATGTCTAGGTCCGTCGACAAGCTCCCAAACTTCATTTCGACGAACCGGTTCAGCTCTTCTTGCATAGCAATGACCCGGTCAAGCATCTTTAAGTGCGTCCTCTATCGACCGAGGTTCTTACGTAGACGAGAAAACAAGAGTAAAGTGAGCTTTCTCCTTGAATTAATCTTGATCTCGTCCTTATAGTTGCTGATGGATCTCCAATGATAAGATCGAAGAATGAGCATCGAGCCACGAACGCCCGAGTCGGGCTTCTTCTTCGATACCACTACGCACGATCGGTAGGTGTATTAGGCATTTCGATGTAATCTTGTTTTGTGGACCGTAGTAATTCAAGTAAGAAGGTTAGGATCTACCGAGTTTCCGGTGTTCGGGGGCATTCGGCTCGGGAACATTAATCGTTCCCCACGAGTTTATATTCTCGGTAGAGGTCTCGGTTACCACGGGGGCTTCCTCATCGACCGAAGTTACCTGTTGTTGATTCTGTTCGATAGAATCAACTAGGTTAGCTACATTGCTTGTTGGCTGAGTCCGAATTTCTTCATCTTCGACTCATCATCCCAACAATCTTGGATCTTTTCGACTTTGTCATTTAGTTCGAGATCCCGTAGCTTGCTGCCGACATCCTCGGTACTTGACTTTGTATCTTTCCTGTTCTCAGTAACAAATTCATCAAAAACAACATGAGGGCTTTCCTCCACGCAAAGAATTCGATAGTTAAAAACTACGAAGGCTTTCTCGACTCGGGAGTATCCTAAGAACACTCCTTGATCGGATTTGCTATCAAAGACCTTCAACCGATCTTTCCCATTGTTGTGGATAAAGCAAGGACAGTACGAAAACATGAAAATGAGAAATAGAAGGAATTCTCCCTTTCCACGGTTCGTATGGCGTCTTCATGTGTTCTTTGTGTCGGTAGTGATCGATTCCGAGTGTAACAGGCGGTGTCGGTAGCATCGCCCAAAACTTTGAGGGTAGTCCGAGAACTGCGAGGAGCGTTCTTGCTTGCTTCTTTGAGAGTTACGTTCTTACGTTCAGCAAGTCCGTTCTACCGAGGGGTGCGCGCATGATGTCTCGTCGCTGAATTCCCTCTTTATCGCAGTATGTCTTAACTACCGAGTTTAGAAACTCTGTTCCTCTCGTCGAGCGTATCTTCTTAATCTTGATGTTCTTTTCCACACCGAGTTTCTTGATAGATTAGGTAACTCGGTCCGAACATCGATTTGTTGGCGATGAAGATGACCCAAGTATATCTCGAGAAGTCGTCTATGACGACGAGGGGCATACTTCTTGCCTCTTATAGTCATTTGGAGAGCGCCCGAATAAGTCCATGTGAAGCGGTGAAGGATTCCATCGGTGGAAGGTGACGGAATAGGTGGATTGCTACTCTTTGTTTGCTTTCCCTTCGTGCACGCTTCACAATTTCGTCTTTGATAAACGATTCGTTGGGCGAGTCCTCGACTTTAGAGTTCTTGACAAGCTTGTTCATGGTCTTGAAGTTCGGGTGGCTGAGTCTCTTGTGCCATAGCCCGGCGACTTGTTACTGATTTAGTGCGTGCGAGCAAGCAAGCCTCGGGTTCTGCGGTATTCCGGTTGCAACATAGATGTTCTTCCTCCGCGAACACGATAACACTTGTTTTCCCTGTAGATTTGTCAACAATATCACGAAACCGGCGTCAAAGATTACTCGTTAAGATTATCACGATTGGACCGAAAGGAGATTATGTTGAAGTCCTTCAAAATATGTTACTCTTGGAACCGTGGCAGTCCCAATGTTCGGCGTTCCGTATCCCCTTGTGTAGCCTTTGGAATTGTCACCGAATTCATTGCGGGACCATCTTCTTGTACGTAGTTGGTCGGCGAGCTCTTCCGGTAGGTCATGTGTCTCGAGCAGCCGCCGTCCACTATCCACGGGTCCTTATGCACTGCAAAACAGAGGCATTTTTAGGTACCCTTTGGTTCGATTGGGTCCTTACGGGTTAGTGGGTGATTTCGGAACCCGGATCCGTCTCGGGACCTTAGAAGTTCCGAGACTTCTTTTTCGAACCTTATCGGCTTTCTTCTCCACAGGACTTGGAGATACCGACTTTCTGCCGATAATTTTGGGTTCATGCGCTTTCTTCTTCGAGTCTTAGCGCTTCTCCCGACCACGGGCTCATAGTAGTACGAGCCGTCTTGAGCCGGGTGCTCATACGATGGCTCCTTGTATCGTTACGCCCATCGACCTTCTTGATTCCCCCCGAATTTGATCGCGGTGTCCGGGGCTGGAACCTTTGGTCGTTGCTTGTTGCTACTCGGGCGAGGTGTAATTATTTTCTGTTTGTTTTTCGCCCGAGGTGCGGTGTCGGCGGCTTGCACCTTTCCTCGACGAACCTATCGGCCCGGGGTTCTTTGAGCTTTTGGAGGTAGAAGCTTCGTGTGTATAGCCCAGGCCTTCTTTCACGGAAGTTGACCGTTGAGCTCTAAGCATGCTTTCAAGCTTCTCCTTAGCTCCCGGGTATTGTTCGGTCATCAATCCTCTCCGGACTTCGTCACTCCTTCGAGTGAGTCATAGTCGTTTCCGCACGTCCGTGAGCTTCGACCGAGCTTGGCTATTTCGGTCTCTTTCTCGGAATTGTCCTTGGTCGAACCGAGATCCGAGTCTCTTGAAGGCCGAGACTTAGTCATAAGAGATTCAATCTCTTCCTTGAGTCTCGCAACTAGATCCACCTGACTCAGTAGAGACCCGACAATCGGAAGAAAGTCTCGATTCTCGGCCTTTACTGTTCAAGTTCCCGGATGGTTCTGCTGAACTCTGCTCGGTGAATTCTGTTCCTCTAACAGTCGTCGTAGGCTTGTACCACATCTAGAGGATCATACGTGACCGAGCACGTGTCTTGTGTCTTTGTGTGAAGAAGAGGTAATAATGCGTTTAGAATTTACCTCGGCCTCTTCTCCGGCCATCGAGACGGTATTCGGCCGACTCATCGAGAAGCTGTCTTTGCGACCTCAAGCTGCGACGAACGCGGCTTCGTCTTCGAAGAATACATGAATGTATCCTCCTCAATTGAGTTGTCGGATATCTCTCCGGCTATATAGGCCTGCCGTCTCTCGGCGAACTTCTTTCTCCTGGCTGCCGTTACGCTCTTTGAGCGGTGAGAGTTCGGGACAATCGTGCGATAGTGTCCCTCCTTCTTGCGGTTGTAGCGAGGTAGATGTTCTGCTTGCTCTTACCAGTGAGTCTTTAGATGGAGTGCGGCGAGACTCCGATTTCCTGCATTCGGTAGAAGGATTAGATTCTTCTTTCTTATGATAGTCTTTCTTACCCGAGGAAGAATCTCGGTTGTATTTCCTCGGCTTTCGACTCTCTCCTTTTCCCTCGATATTTGAGAGCCATCGGTGCTAGGCGATCGGGGCTGAAGTCTCGGAAGACTTTGCTCTCGATGTGGCCACGGCTTTGCTTGAGGAAATAGGCTTGGCTCCGGTATTCTTGATTGTTGCCTTGAAGGCGTGGTCGAAGCTGTGTGTCGATTGGAGCGCTTAAGCACTTTTGGGGTAGGCTATGCTCGAACTCCTCCGATTTTAATTCGAAAATATAACATCGGGAGTTAGAGCATTTAGATCGAGCGACGTAAATAAGTAGCAAATGGAAGCCACTTACGTCGGGCAACGCTCTCAAGATCTTGGTGTTCATCTCCTTGTTGGTGAACGACCTCCCCAACCCATTGATAACATTGACTTGATTGGTGAATCGACACTCGGCTCGTCAATGGTTTCGATGAGCTCCATTGCAAAGGCGTCGAACCTCGAAGCTCTAGCTCGAGCTTGTTCTCTTTGATCCGAGGGGTTCCATGGCTCGGTACTGGCCAAGGCGTCCCATAGCTCTTTCGCCGTTTTGCAATCTTGTACCCTTCCGAGATGTGAGTCACCGAGCGTAGTCGGTATGGCATTACGTGCAACTCGGTCAAGGTTGTGCAACTTCTTTTCTTCAGGCGTGAAGGCAGATTTGTCTTTGGGAACCTTAGCACCAGTTTGTGCTCCCACGCCTCCTCCAGCAGCAAATACTACGCTGTCGATCATGGGAATGATCGGTCTTGACTCTAGGACATCGACATGCTTGTCGTGGAGTGACGTTAGGTGTGCCTCCATACGTACGCGCCATACCGTGTAGTTCTCTATTGAGAACATCGGCACCATCCTAATACCTGACATATCAGACATTGTAAGAGTAAGAGTATAAGGATGCTGAGAAGATGCTTATGCAGTGAAAACGGTTTTCAGGATCAGTTCGAGAGGACCAGTATTTCAGAACCGGCGATCAGTTGAACACCGAAAGCTCTGATACCAATTGTTGGTCCGGAGACGAAAAGTCGGGTGTAGAGGGGGGGTGAATACACACGAGCTGCGTTTCTTTTTCTCGGTGAAGGTCGGTTGAAGGCGATGTTTGCAAGCGATGAACGGTGCCAAGTAAGCCTTCGATCACCGGGATCAAAGTGAGTCGGCTTCGAGTCTCTTCTGCGCCGATGTCGGTATTACGGAAACTCCGGTCGGAGGCGTAGTGCGGATAAGTGTTAGGCCCGAGTCGTCTCTTTTGAAAACGCGTTTTTACAAGTTAAATCTTTTGGTCGTGCACTTTATAAAATACGTTTTATGCAAACTTATGATTTTCAAGTCAGTTGAATGCAATGCAATAAAACAGTAAATGAACACAAGCGATTTAACGTGGTTCGGATACGCAAGATCCTACGTCCACGGTCCTGAACAAGGCAGGAGAACTTGTTGATTATTCTGAGCAAGCCTCAGCAGGGATACCGTGCACTGGACCGGTTCCCTCTAAGTTATAGTCCTTAGCGACTTTACAATCCAAACCTAAGTTTAGAAGGGAGGGAATATTCTCCAACTGAGAAGGAGTTCTTACAACAAGAACAATTCACTAAATGTGAACTCCTTCGGATCTAAGCTATGAATCTAGCAATGAGCTTAGTCTAGAGAAGATAGGGATCAAAGTGCTCTAGAGAGATGAACTACAAGAAGTGTTCTATGAAAACTAGTTCGTCTCTGGATAAGCTTGAAGGTTCTAGAGCGTTGTGAGTTTGAATGATTTCCCTTGATTTCGCGTATATTCCTCTTCTTGAAATCTTCAAATCCTTCTCTATTTATAGTTGTGAGTTGTGACATATGTCCGTTGGAGACGACGATGCCACGTGTCACAAGCGTCCAAAGAAAACGGCCACTATTCAACTTTGTTGCAGCAGGGCAGTTAATGCACTATTCATGAGAGCAGCTTTACTGTGTAGAGTAGGTAAGCGTTGTCGGCTTCTCATTGGTCGAGGTTTGTAGTTGGTGAGTGCAGAGTTGACCGTTCAAACTACCTCGTATGTCTTCTCTCGAACATTTGAAGGGACTTTAAGTCTTTGGGTCGCTTTACGTCGGATACGATGCTCGAAAGTCTGTCTTCTTCGGTGAGTCGTCGGCCGATAAAGTGAGCTTCGATAGTCGGTTGGTCGATCGCGAAGGTATACTGCTTGCACTGGTTCTTCTACTGATGACCATCAGCTTGTAGAGTATGCTTCTACTGAGGTCCAGTCAGCTGATGCGGGATCTTCAACCGAGTTTGATATCGGCTGGCGACGAAGAATGCAAGCGATTACACTGATGACGTGGGGTTCTGAAAAGTATCTTCAGCTGAAGATCAGTTCAACAACTACCCCGTACAGGACTTAGACAAAAATAATAAGCATTACATCACGTCTAACCTATACATCAGCTAATCCTATCGACACACTAATCTACTGATATCAGCTCGGTTTTGGGATCTTCAATTCCATAGTACTACTATGATTTCCCCCAATTTCTTTTAACCCTAGAACAGCTGAGTATCAATCTACTGACTCATATCCAACATATTATATCGCCCAATCATGCTAAATATAACATTTTATAAAATATAATCTTATCTATATAATATATTAAAGCCCAATGGTAATTTGTATCCAATTGGAATTCAAATTGATTTCAATTGAATTGAATTGGATTTCATTGATTTGTTATTTCATAATATTTTCACTTTCGCCATTTCAATTCAATTAGAATTAAATTCAATTTTTTATTCATTTCCCAATTTATCATTTTCGATATTTTTCTTCTGATTTTGTACCACCCATTACTAAACCCTAATTCACTTTCACTTTTTTCCTCTTTAATGATTTTCAATTAAGTCAATTCAATTTCAAATTAATTACATAAAACTGAAGGCTGCAAAATTTCATTCATTTCAATTTAATCTAATGCTTCCCAACAATTTGTTTTTTTTGTTTTGCCCCTATGTTTTTTATTTTAAAAATCCAATAATATGAAAATTGATATTAAATAAATAATTTTGGACGTTACATACATATTAATTACCATCTCACGTTTACTAACCTAATAAATAATACACTATTTTTATATATAGTAATAATTAGATTAATTATTAGATGTATAATATGTATGTTACATATTATTTGAAAAGTTTAATTAAGTTGATTAATGGATATTGACATTCTAATGACCATTAAAATTTTCCATATAAAAGAATATAAAAGATTAAAAAACACTAAATCGCGAATCCCATGATTTGTAATTTAACATAATAAAAGCACATTCCTTAATTTTCCATATTAATTTAACATAATAATTTTGGACGTTACATACATATTATTTACCATCCCACGTTTACTAACCTAATAAATAATACACTATTTTTATATTAGTAATAATTAGATTAATTATTAGATGTATAATATGTATGTTACATATTATTTGAAAAGTTTAATTAAGTTGAGTAACGGATATTGACATTCTAATGACCATTAAAATTTTCCATATAAAAGAATATAAAAGATTAGAAAACACTAAATCGCGGATCCCATGGTTTGTAATTTAACATAATAAAAGCACATTCCTTAATTTTCCATATTAAGTTGAGTAACGGATATTGACATTCTAATGACCATTAAAATTTTCCATATAAAAGAATATAAAAGATTAGAAAACACTAAATCGCGGATCACATGGTTTGTAATTTAACATAATAAAAGCACATTCCTTAATTTTCCATATTAAGTTGAGTAACGGATATTGACATTCTAATGACCATTAAAATTTTCCATATAAAAGAATATAAAAGATTAGAAAACACTAAATCGCCGATCCTATGGTTTGTAATTTCTATTATATATATGCAAAGGATTATTCAAAATTCAAAGAAATATTTTCGAGACATCCCGACTATTTGGTCGCTAATTGAGGAGTTGGATGACTCGAAGGAGACATTTGCGGTCAAGCTTTGTTTGGTTCGTGCCTATGAAGCGCCAACGTACAACAAAAGCGATATACTAAGTATTGAGTGTGTTTTTCACGATTTCAAGGTACATAATTTTTCTCAAACATTAGTAGAGGAATTGTACATTATATGATTCATTGGATTGAACTAACGATAAATTGTTATAGGGGGAGAGAATTGAAGCTACAATCCCAAAAAACCAAATTCGCAGATTGAAACCTGAGCTTAAAGAGGATCATCTTTATGGTGTAAAAAATTTCAAGGTCGTGCATGATAGGAAAGCGCACAAGCTTACGACAAATAAATATAGGCTATTGATGAATGAGAAAACCCGAATATTGAATCTATTGCAAGAAGATTTCCCGAACACGCAATTTAGCTTCAAAAGTTTTGAGGAAGTACACGGAATTGAAAAAATTCATGAAGTCTTGCCATTTGGTATTATCAACAAATTATGCAGATATTGGATATCACTAAATATAAATATTCTATTATATTGTAATTAACTATTATATCTAGACAAATGTCATTGGAGTGTTGATCAATGTTGGGACAGTTCAACATCTTACAACAAGCAATGGATCACAAAAGAGGTTAATCAACATCCGCCTTGAAGATATTGAGTATGAATTTTATTGTTATTTTTTATATTATGTGAGAAACATTATATTACATATATGTCTTATTATTTATCAACTTTGTTACGCTAATTTATACGTAGCAAAAATGCTTTAACTTGCACTTTGTGGGAGGATTATGTTGATAAATTTCTAAACTTAATCGAGCACCATTCTTTGATACCAAACATTTTGATTGTCCAATTCTGCAAATCGAGCATTTATCTAGGTATGTTGTTTAAATAATACTCATATTTGATATTAATATAAAAGAAAGTTTTTTCTATGTAGTGCTTGACAAAAATGTTTGGTTATATGTTAGAGGAAAGAAAAGTACAAAATGGCTATTATGCTACAAAGTTGCTATTGAATCCTAAGGTTGTCGAAGTTGATGATTTCCGAAAAAGGTACAAAAGCACATGAAGTAAGAAATAATATTCCTTATTATTTGAAAAATGTCTAACGAATATGTAACAGGTATGTAGCCTCTTATGGTGTGGGAGCTAATGCATTTAGTGATACACCCCAAGAAACAACACATGAATATGACGACGAGTATATACAAGGAATTATTAGGACAAAGAAAATTGAAGAGCTACTCGATGAGGATGAGGTACAACAATTATGAACTTATTTGTGGACAAATATAAACTCGCAGCACTATAACTTATTTCATTACTTACATGTTGCAGTCCAAAAATTCTTGGATTATTGCAATAGTTGAAATGGTGTATTCTGATGAGGGTTGGCATTATATTGCATGCAAGCAATGCAATAAAAAAATGGAAAAGGTCGATACCCAATTCTATTGTCAAAGCACCGTAATGACTACAACTATTTGGTTTGCTCTTAGGTATTTACATAAATAACTAAATATTGGTTATTACTAATGATTATTTTATGACCTTTATATTTAATTTTTCCTTTTTAATAGATACAAAATCAAGGTCCGAGTCAGAGATGAGGCCGGTTTTGTCTCATTTCTTCTTTGGGGACGGAGAATGCATGCAAGTTATTGGAAAATCCGCGGAAGAGTTGCAGCAAGATTCAACTGTGGTATTATTCATTAAAGTGTGCCTTTTATTGTTAGAAAATTATTAAATTTAAAGGCAAGTTCATAATGATTATAGGAAAATGACACTACACCACAAAAGGTGATTGAGGGGGCATTACTGAACAAGAAGTTTCATTTCAAGATTGAAATGAAAACTAAGCATAATGTCATCTTTGGTGGGGGCTATATAACAACTAAGATTTCAGCCAATAATGATGTCGGCCACCCGTATAGCGAGAGCCGAGGTTGTCTCTTGCAATTTAAATTTTTTTAGCTCACAAACAAAACTTTGGTATATATGATGATTCGATAGATTATCCGTATGCTACGAAAACTAAATATGTAGGAATCAAGTTCATTATGCAAAGTTGGAGACAATACTTTGATGAACACTCCGTCAAGCAATAAACAATCAACACTAAATCTAGCCAAGGAAGGATGCGCAGTTTCGACTAAAAAACAAGCATCATCAAGAGCGGCAATTGAAGATGAGTGGATTGATGATGGAAATATAAAGAGGACTCTAGGTGATATATTTGGAACAACTATACCATCCAAAAAGGCGAGGGTTAATATTAAAAAAGAAAAAGATTAGAATTTTGTTTGTGAGGAATGAGGAGGGAAATAATAATTGCGAGTTAAATTTAGAGAATAAAACTTCTTATGCTTTTTTTGGGACTAGGTACGTTATAACAACAAAATGAGTTATTATCTGAAATGATCTTTTGATATGAAGCAAGTAAAAATAACTTATCTAAGATGCACATATAAACAAACAAGATCTGGACAAGCAAAATGCAACCAAAATACAACGAGACCGGTTAGAAACAATCAATCTAATAACAATTAAATATAGAAGCCAACATAATTCACAAATTAGTTGAGAATTGAATTTCACTATACAATGAGAACACGTTCATGTATAACTTGCAAACATGGTTTGCAACATGAGACTCCAAAGGTGAGTTGGTACGAACCAAAATTGAATCTTTACTACTCGGGATGAGTTCTAATTAGGCGATCATATGTTGTCTTTTCGTTCGGTTATATGTTGCGGTCTCTCGCGTCACAAATCGAGATGGTTTGAAGATTTTGGTATGCGATAAACATGATATAAATTGTAGAACTACGAAAAGCATCGTGTACAAAGAAGTCTACAAAAATTTATAGAAAACATCGTTGTTAGAGACCAAGTATAAGCTGAATAAACATTTCTTAGCTCAATTTAGGTGTTGCTTAAAGAAGAATAAAAACATTGTTTTGTAATTAGTTAAATATGAGACAATAAAAGATTTACAAAACATGGGTATTTCACACGTGTGTAGGGAATTGATGAAAATTCCAAATTGAAATTGAACAATATATTTTAGTTTGTTAAAAACTTTTTTTCATTATACGCTTACAACAACTACTCAAAATTAAGATTAACTCGAGTTTCGAGATGACAAAATACATTCACAAAGATATTATACGGCTAATACTACTTCATATGATAAAATAAACACAACTTACGAATTACAATTAAACCAAAGTTCGAGACCACTTAAGAGTTGATGTTTAAATGCAAATCGAATACATAACAAATGATATGAGAAAGAAAAAAAAATTGCCCGTGCAAACGCACGGGTACTGCACTAGTTATTTAATTAAAAACGAATATAAACAATAGTATATGATCAAAATAAAAATTTTCTGAATTTCTAAATCAAACAAAAATGGGACATGATTTCCTAGCAAACTTCCCCTGCTTTTGTCTGGCAGATGAAGAATCATTTCTTCATTTATACTCAATCACCATAACCTAAAGCAGAAATACAATCTTTGTACTAAAATCTAATTGGCCAACTTATGTGATTTACAACACAGACATCACAAGCAGCACGCCTAAAATAAAATATTGAATTTTTTTTTTAACGTTAATTAATGCACGAATGGATTAAAATCGGATAGACTTTAGTGTTACACAATTATATTCTACTATATGTCACCTCCACAAATCATTTGATATGTGGAATACATTTTAATTAAATAATCAAATCAAAATCAATTATGGTGGGCCACATATGCCACATGTCAACACCTTATAAAGTGTGACATACAATGGAGTATATTGTGTGACATACAAGTCTTTGTGGATTAGAACACAATTACACAAGTAGTAATACTTCAACTTGGCAACCCCCATTTTAATCTGCTTTTTAATTTGTACAAATATTTAAACTATGTATTAAAAAAATGGTTAATTTTATCCTTAAACATTTTAAAAATGTGGTTTTGGTATGCAATTTTTTATGTTTTTTATTATTGGAAAATTGGTCAACAAAACATTTTATGATTGTATTTAGTAACTTCATTTAAAAATTAAAATTAAAATACTATTTTTGGAAAATAAATTAGAATGACTAATTTTATGAATCATAAAATATTTGGGACCAAACCAATTTGCCAAAATCGCCTAATAATTAGTTTTTTTGGATCATAAAAAAGACTGGGGATCAAAATTACAATTTAAAACTATTTAAAGCTCAAATATATTACTCCCTCCGTCCTATTCATCTTGACGCATTTCTTTTCGGCACGAGAATTAAGAAAGTGGATGATAAAGTATGAGAGAGGGATAAAGTAGAAAAGAGAAATGAAAAAGTAGAAAAGAGAAATGAGAAATAAATGAAAAAGTAGGAGAGAGAAATGAAAAAGTAGAAGGGTAAATTATTTTCTTTTTTGGAAACGCGTCAAGATAGGTGGACGTCCCGAAAGGAATACGCGTCAAGATGGGTGGGACGGAGGGAGTACCAATTAGCCTATTAAAAAAAGAAAAATACTAGTCGTAGCATAAAAGAGGAAATGTTAAGTCGTTCAATTGTTCATGTTTGGAAATAAAATAGTTCTGCTCTTTCAAAAACGCCACACCGACTCTTCCAGTATTCCATCTTTATTTGCAGCCCCATTCTCTTTCTCTTTCTTCACTACCGGCCAGTAATTATTTCTCAATCAGGTTTTTTGTCCAGGAAATTGCAAATCTTGGCGAATATCATTACACTCGTTCTTATTGCAATCTTCTGAATCCACAATGGAGGTAATCGACTCTCTATATAGTTGTTGGAGCACAAGTACAATTGTGAAATCATGTTCTGTAAGAATTGCTTACAAGTCTAATATGAAGGATGCTTTATTGAAATCCCTTCATTATTGTGAATCTGAAACAAAATAAGAATTAGGCTTTCGATGGTCGTGTGATTAGGAAGCTCTCAAGCTCGCCGTCTGGAATCGCTTATTTTTCAGACCTTGAAATAGAATTCTTCATTCAATTGGTTGCTTAGAAACTTGTGGATTTGATTGGGTTGATAAGTGGTGGAGTTAGGAAGTGGCACACACAGTTGTAGTTTATGGTCCAGTTAGGGAGAGATGAATTTGGCTATCAAGTTTGATTATTCGCACCGTTTATTCACTTTGATGTAGTGATTCATTTCCAAATTCTGTATCCAATTCTATTCATATTGCCCTATTAACGGAAGCATTTGATTCATGAGTTGGCTTTTCTGGCTTTATTGGCCAGTAGTATATCATTTCTGGTGTTCTTCATAAGAATTTGTGTTAGTAAATCCTCACTCCTACAGACTGCAGTTATGTGTTTTAGTATTGTTATTTTAAGTGGTTTTTAATGTTATCTGGTAACCCTAGTACTCTACCATATAACTGCGGAGGTGGAACGGGAAGAAACTACACTTCTCCTTGCCATTTTACGGGGTTAGATTTGAGGAAAGAAATAAAGGTTTCCTGTGTTTGGTCGAGTAGTGTTTTGTAAGCAACACTAACAAGTTAATGGTTGGCAGAAGGAGAGTTGAAATTAACAGGTTTTATGGAATTGCTATTAGTTACTTTTGCTCTCTTACCCCTCAATGATCTTCCTTTCTTTTCTTAGATACTGCAAATCTGTAAGCTAGTTTTATGTTTCATTTCGTTGAGTCATGGAAAATCAAAATATTCAATTATTATTTGTGGTACTGCTCATAAATATTTTCTTCTGATATACAGTTGCAGGGGAGTATAGCTAATGATCTATATTCAGAAATCTTACAATCATCAAATGTTGACAGTAGATCAACTATAACCCAAGTAAACAACAATTTCCAGGGTATGGGATTCTGATTTGTATTTGTTTTAGCTTTTGCGGTTAGGAGCTTATGTTAATCCAGACTTACTGAAAATTAAGACAAGTTGTGAAGAGGAGGGGGTATGGACCTGGACATAGTTCCTAATTTGTTGAAAGAATGGTAATAGATCATGAAAATATCTACCTCTAAGCAAACTTGGGTTACTAATTTTTCATTGACAAAGTACTAACAGAGAATCAGCATCCATGTACATCTTGCGGTTAGACTCTTACGTTTATTTTTCCCTATGTAGTGAAATTCTTAGTCTTGTAAGGGTATTTGTTCAAGCAGCTGAAAGCCTTCTATGATATTGTTGAACACTTGGAATTTATTTGGTTTTAAGTCTCAATCCATTATCTGTTAGGTGTTAATCAAATGCCGATGAAAGAGATATGTAGGAATACATGGATTTTCTCTTATAGAATGAAATTTTAATTTTATATAATTTTTTTTTTTTTTTTAAAAAGCCAAATTCTCTTCCATTTAAGAACTGCATTTGTTTCCTTGATGGGTTGGCTTTATATTGGACTATGTTCCTTATTCATCTGTAAACTTTTCTTGATTTTAATACTTGAACCATTTCCTTTTTTGGTCTCAGAGAGCGATCCGGATGGCGTGTGGTATGATGATGGATCTTTGGACGAAGATTCTGTTGAAAAATTGAGTAAAGCATCCGATATGGATAGGGAGTGGCATAAGAGGCACGATCAATTCCACACGGTATCCTTACTTTTATATCTTTTGCTCCTTTTACCAATATGGAGTTCATCACACTATTTCCTTCTTCCTTGTGGCTCACAAACATAGTATACTTTTTGGTAATATAGATTGGCTATCGTGATGGTCTCCTTGAGGCCAAGGAAGTCGCCTTACAAGATGGGTTCGTCATTGGCTTTAAGGATTCTGTCCTTTCTGGATACAATTGGGGTATTGTGAGAGGGATTAGCAGGTACATAACACAGTTAATGCAATTTATCCAACTTCTATTCATTATTCTAACAATCTATCTATGTTCAACTTTTGAAGTGCTATGGCTGCCTTGCCTGCTGGCTTAAAGGAAAAGTTGGTTGAAACAGAGGAAACAAGAAGCAAATTCCAACTTCTGCACGAATCTGTGGTGCATATCTCATCAACAGATGCTCAAAAGCTGTTCTACGAAGACCACAAAAGGAAAGAACTAAAGCAGAAGGAGACTGCTAAACACAGTTCCTCAGAAACCAATCAAGACTACCAAAGCCCAAATGTAGGCGTTCTTGACGACTACTGTGTACAGCTTCAATCAATTCTCCAACAGTCTCCTCTGGTTGAAGGGCTTTTCAAAACAAACTAGCTAAGTCTTGACTTTGCTGGTATGTGAACTATAGCACTCATAAAAACTGATATGTTGATTTCTCCATTGAATATAATGCCATGATTATACATACATGCTAACTGCTTGAGTATTTATCTTTGGAAACTAGAAGGGCATATGAATTATGTACATGTCTCAAAATGAGGCTATTTTCTTTAAAGTTACCTAGAAGCAGCAACGAGTAACACCACAAAAATGGGAGAAATCAGAAAAATGAAGTAAGGTATGGCTTGATACAATCCATCTTCCTCTACTTGAGCCTCTTCCAGTGGAGAATTTGTCTTCTTTTGTACAAATGCATCGAAGTAGCTTTGATACTCAGTGCTAAGCGCTGTACGCTTCATGGAGCTAACCTTCATCATCTCCATCGCCTGCAAAACGAATCAGTTCCAGATCATGCATAATATATATGTAGCCTTAGATAATGATTTTACCTGGAAGCCAAAGAAGAGCTGCCGAGCCTTCTTCCCAACTCGAGGGCTCGGGTGGGACTGCAGCTTCTCGTACATGCTACGCGCCTCGTTGGATCTGTTGTACATAGTAAACATTATGGAAGTGATGAAATCAACATTCTTTTAACAGAATATTTGTTGCAAGAATTTCACCTGGTGAGTGAGTCTTGACATATAGACCATTGCAGAGCTGCTAATCCATGTAGTTCAGTCTGCAAAGTCAGAGCAATACATCTTTAAATGGTTAAACTTTCTTTAATTAGTTATTATTTCTTGTGCCGAAGTCAAAATAAGATAGTAAATAAGTAACCTTGAATGGTAACTTCTCCATGACACTTTCATAGAAGGGCAATGCTTCCTTCAGCCTTCCAAGATCCATGAGTGAGTCACCATCATTCAATGCCTAGTATGATAGCACTATAACTAAGAGGAGAGTGATAATCATGAAACCAAGTATTACCACAACAATCAAAAGCCAGCAACTGTTTCAAATGATGAATGCCTATCTTCCTTCCCATTGAATCATCATACCTTCTCACATTCAGATTTCAGTTTGGGATCAATGTTAAGTCCATATTTGCTCTTGTAAGCAGCTAGCAACTCCCTTGTACGCGCTTCTTTCGCAGCCTTCTCCTCTGCAGTCTCAAGAGCCTCACCCGGGCGTAGAGTCCTCCCTCCACCATACTGCCCAAGATAAATCACTCCATCACATGCATAACCGTAGGAAAGTAAAGAAATTGAGGGGGCCTTACTGCTTTGGAAATGTTGTTTGGTCTTGGGAAAACACCCCAAGTGGAGACCTTTGGCTTATAAAGATCAGAATCATTGACTTCAACTGGGGCTGCTTCTTTATCATCAAACATGCTTGTATCTCCAACAAGAATCTCAACTTCAAGGAGCTCGTCTCCTTGAAAAGAGTCCGAAAATGGGACTAAACCAGCCGGCAAGTCTCTACCACTCTTCTTGTCCGCGAAGCCAAGTCCCATGAAATCAATGCTTGAAACTGTCAACTTGTTCTTCTTACCAGAATTCTTGGTTGTTTGTTCATCTCCTGAACTCCCCTCATTCCCTCCTTGTAGCCAAATGGAACACAATTACAAAACCTAGATAATCTCAATCACTTGGACCAAATAAAACAACATATGCTTGCTTGCCTTTACTCTTACCGATTCTGCTTATGAATTTGATGATTAAACCAGTAAAATGCAAATTTCTTATAAACTGAATACTGAAAATCTGAGAAACCAAACTAATTATTAAGAGAGAGTACCTGATACTAACTTTTCAGTAACCTCAACTCCACCATTATCAATAATTTTTGAAACTTTATCCTTTTTAGTATATTCCTTTGCCTTCTCTAATGCATGTTTAACAGATAAAGGAATCTCCCTCCCTCCTCCTCCATCTTCACCATTCTTCCCATCTACTATAGCAGATTCTGTACCGGAATCTTCGAATATCTTTGAAGCAACAACCCCTTCATTTTTCCCAAGAACTTTGCTTTTCTTGTACTCTTTTGCCTTCTCCTCTGCAATTTTAACAGCCAAAGGGACCTCCTTTGCCACGTCACCATCCTCAATTTCACTGATCTCAGGTGGGCTTTGGACGATCTTGGGAGATGGGACACCGGATTTCACAGAATCTTTGTACGCTTTTGCTTTGGCCAATGCAAGTTTGACTGGGGCTTGTTGATTAGGTTGGGAATCTGCTTGATTTTGTTGGGAATTTGGTGAAGGTTCTGCTTTTGAGGATAGGATTCTTGAGGTTTTGATTGTGGAGAGATTCTTGTGCTGCTGAGAGAGAGTGAAATTGCTTTTCTTGATTGGAAGGGAAGAAAAGAATTGAGGTTGTGAGAGTGAGGCCATTGAAATCAAATAAAGATGAGTTTGGATTGAACACCACACGGTCCACACCAAAGAATTTGATGTCTCAAAATATACCTTCAAATTTCCTTATTTTCTGAGAGGATTCTTTAATTGATAAATCTTGTTTAGAAAAACGTTTTTTTTTATTAAAGAAACGCGCTTTAGATATACATATAATAAGCCTTCAGAATCTGATAACATGAGAAAAGATTTCAGAAGATTAGTGATACATGATTTTCTTCACAGCTTTATTCATTTTATAGCCAAACTAGAGAACTGTATGCAATGAATGAAGTTGCACAAATCTTACACCAATCAATCAAACCACAAACAATACCAAGATTTAAAAACTAAAAAGACTAGATGTTTGCTCCAAGAAGAGTCATGAGGAAGTCCTTGTAGTCCCCAGATGTGTCTCCGATGACAGCATTGTCCATACTACTCTTGTTGGCGTCGAAATACTCACCTCTCACCTTCATCATATCGATCTCAGCTCGAGCTACAATGGCTCTAGTCAGCGAGTCTTCATCCGTCCCCAGTCCTACTATTGAAGCTCTTATTACCTTCCATCCCCAAAACATTTTTAGATTAGTGTTGGAACATCATTAAAAGCTTTCAACTTTGCTAGATCAACAACTGCACCACTAGAAAAAAACAGCATTCAAATTAACCTCAGCAAAGTGCTTCTCTGGACAGTCTAAGCACCAAATGACCACCTTCATAACTGACTCTGTTAGGCCCTTCCCACAAGCCTTAATATCCTGCAAAATCGAATTTTCATCAATGGAAACGAATCTTGTGCAAGAAACTGATAGTAGTCATTAACAGAAAAAAGCTATCTTATCTATGGATGTGCCATAGTTATCTTTGTAAAGCTGTAAGGTTTTTCTGAGCTGAAATGTGTTCCTAAAGCTCAGTATCCTCAAGAACTCATCATCGTGTAATTTCTTCGATATTATTGCCTCCCGGAGCTTAGCTGCCTCTGTATTGGCCAAGGAAGAATCCACCACTTCTTTATCATATCTGTAAGAACTCACCAGACTCTTAAGAATGCCAAGATCCTTAATACTGAAACGCTTATTAAGATAATCTTTGGTAGCCTGAATTCGATCAAGATCTGTCCCGGCAAGAATGACGTCATCAACGTAAATTAAAGCAACAAGATAAGTGACTCTTTTCTCATAAATGAACATGGAGTAATCAACTTTGGATTGCCTAAAACCAATTTCTTGAAGAGCCGACGTAAATTTTTTATACCAATTGCGAGAAGCTGCCGAAGTCCATAGAGGGACTTACGGGTTTGCAAACTCTAGTCTCCCCCTTTCGAGCAAAACCATGGGGAATCTCCATGTAAACATCCTCGGATAATTCACCATGCAAGAAAGCATTATTAACGTCCAATTGATGGACATGCCAATTGCGTTTAGAAGCAACGGCCAAAACAGTACGAACTGTGACGAGTTTAGCAACAGGAGCAAACGTCTCGTGAAAATCCAAACCCTCGACTTGAGTGAAGCCTTTAGCAACAAGACGGGCCTTATAACGTTCCACTTCTCCATTGGGCTTATATTTAATCTTGTAAACCCATTTTGAGTCAACAACATGCTGATCGGGAGGAAGAGGAACAAGACTCCAAGTGTTATTATCTTCCAAAGCCTTTATTTCATGACGCATAACATCACACCAAGCGGGATCACGAACAGCCTGGTTAAATGTTTTAGGCTCATCATGAGAAGTGATGGCCGCAAGGTAAGCACGATGAGAAGTGGAGAAACAGTGATAAGAAACATGATTAGATAGAGGGTGTACCGTCGAGGAGTTGGAGTCGGGAGATGAGTGTGACGGGTCTATAGTGAGTGGAGAACCGAGCTCATAATATTGAAGATGCTTCGGGATACGATGAGGACGTGTACTTTTCCGAAGAGGCAACGGGGACATAGTCTCGGTAGAGGAAATAGGCGAAGATGCATGTTCTGTGAACAACTCATGAGACTCTGGCCAAGAAGTATTGTCAGGATTTGACCCAAAATCATCATTATGCGACCCATGTGTAGTAGTTGTTTCAGAAAGTGACTCATTGAGAGAATTCAAGTTGGTGGATAATGGCGGTTCATGCTCAATTATTTTATTGGACTCAACATTAGTAACAGGGTCCATGGTGTCTGATGGGCTGCATCTGTGGGACGAAGTGCATGGCTCTTCATAAGTGATAATGGTTGGTTCCCATGTTGCACGTTGATGGAGAGAAGCTCTCTTTTTAAAAGGAAAATAGTCTTCAAAAAAATTTACATCTCTAGAAGTATATTTGGCACCAGTATCCAAATCATAGACCTTATACCCTTTTTGTGAAGTTGGATATCCAATAAAAACACACGACCTTGATCGAGATGCAAATTTGTCGAGACCTTTACGATTATCGTGAGCATACACAAGGCAGCCAAAAACGCGCAATGAATCATAATTGGGCTCTTTACCATATATCACTTCGTAAGGAGATTTATAATTAAGCAACTTAGACAGCAAACGATTAATTAAATGTGTAGCGGTCATGACACACTCACCCCAAAACTCAAGTGGCAATCTGTTGTGGAATCTCAAGGCCCGAGCAACCTCAAGAAGATATCGATGCCTACGCTCCACAACTCCATTTTGTTGAGGCGTATCTGTACATGACGTCTCAAGCATAATACCATGTGTAGCATAAAAATCCAGCATAACATGACTTTGAAATTCCATTCCATTATCGATGCGTATTCTTTTAATCGTCTTACTAAATGGATTCTTAATCATGTTGCAGAAAGTCATCAAAAACTTGCTGACATCAGATTTTTGTCTCAATAAAAATACCCAACATGTACGACTAAAATCAACAACGATGGTCAAAAAATACCGTGCACCAGAAAATGATTCAACATTATATCCGCCCCAAATATCGCAATGTAAAAGTTCAAAACATTCAGTGGTCTTAATGGATCCAAGGGAAAAGGAAGTTCGAGTTTGCTTGGCTCGTAAACAAGAATTACATAAAAGAGTACTAGAAACATTACGAAGGGAACGAATACGTCTTATCTTCTCATAGGGTAAATGATCAAGACGACGATGCCAAATCTGTGAATCTTTCTGCACGGCGTGTGACGACCCACGTACCCGAATAGGTTCCATGTAATACAAACCATTACACTCTTTACCCGCTCCAATCAGACTCCTCGAGGCCAAGTCCTGTAACACACATAAATCAGAAAAGAAAGTGAAGGCACAATTGATATCTTTAGTCAAGCGGCTGACGAACAAGAGATTGCACTTAAATTCAGGAATATGAAGAACATTATTAAGTTTGACATCATTGTCTAGAATAGCGGTCCCTATGCCTTTACTTAGGAATTCCATCACCATTTGGAATTCGAACAACTTCTCCTTTATTATGAGGTTGAACGTCCCGTAGCAAACTAACTTCACTAGCAATATGCTCGGTTGCCCCCAAGTCGACAACCCGAGGGCGAGAGGGAGAAGACTTACCCGCCATTTAGTAGAGAGAGCAAGACCACCTTTATTGTGTTGTGCTTCATTGTTGTCCGTGGTTGAATTAGAGACTTCACTACTTCGAGAATTTCCAAGGAACTCGAGTAATTTGGCATATTGGTGCGGAGACGGAGGCCGGGGACCGTGTTCACCATATTTTGGACGGTGGTTGCATTTGCATGAACCGAAGAACGCTGATTACGTGCGCCTCCACCACCACACCGTCCGCGACCACATCCTCCCTCTCCACGTGAATTATTTTGATTGGTGGGATAACCTATCAACTTGTAACACCTCTCCCTCGTATGTCCAGACTTTTGGCAATATGAACACTGGATTTGATTACCGAAGCCGTTGGAATCTCCAATCTCTCGTGAGGGCAACGAACGCGAATCAAAATGGTCCTTCGTTGCACTAGATTGAAAGGCAGATACATCAACATGTGGGCGTCGAGCACTTGTCACAAGGCGATGACTCTCTTCTTCAGAGACCATATGATAAACGGCCCCAACGCTAGGCATAGGGTCCGAGTTCAATACACGCGACTTAATAATTGAATAAACATCATCCAATCCTGCTAAAAACTCATATATGCGTTGTTTTTGAAACAAGCCCCTTATCAATTTGTCATTACCGCATGTACAACAACTACATAGAGGAATAGCATCTAAAGTATCGATTTCATCCCACAAAGCACGCAATTTATTATAGTAAGATGCAACGGTACCTCCTTCTTGTCGAGTTACCATGATTTGTCGCCGAAGATCAAAGGCACGAGGAGCATTTGCCTTGCCATATCGTTCTCGCAAATTGCTCCAAATGGCGCGGCGAATTTGATGTGTTTAACACTTAATCGTACATCTTTTGACATAGAGCCTGACTAGCCACCCCTTACCATCGCATCACAACGTGACCAATGCTCGAACATCTTATCATCTTTAGCCGGTTCCTTGATAGATCCGTCAACAAATCCAAGTTTGTTCTTAGCGCGGCGCGTTTTCCATCTCATCGGCCCAATCAACAAAATTTCCATCATGAAGAACATACGTAACAAAGACGACCGGGATTATCGGATGCGTGAATATAGTATGATGACATACTATCGATATTAACATCCCTATTATACGCCATGTTTGATGTAGGAGAAAAAATGGAGAAAACAAAGAGAAAGTTTTATGTAGAAGAAATATAAACGTGGAAACGGGTTTGAACCCGCTACGATACCATGATAAAATTGGAACAAATATGCGGAAAAAAGGATAATTATCTTATTCCAAGGAGTACGTATATAAATACATAAGGGTGTCCAAAATCCTAATCTAAGAAAGGAATAAAATAAGAAAAAGATATAGAAAAATTACAACAATCAACACCACAAATCTCGATCATGATTATGCTGATTCTATGCCTCGTTAACAGTCGATCATGATAGCAGATATTATGCTGATCAACAAAATCGTTTTTGCAGGATGCAATTGTGCTATGGACGATGCACCCATGGGAGAGAGATGCTCGTTTGTTGAAAGAGGCATTGTATAAAGGACCTCAATACAACGTGGTCGTAGAAATCGCGTGTACGAGATCCTCAGAGGAGTTGTTGGGCGCGCGAAGGGGCCTATCACTCCCTCTTCAATCACTCCATTGAGGAAGATGTCGGCTTCCATGTCCTCACTCCCGAGAGAAAGGTAAAATTTACGCTCTTCTATCTAGATCTCAAGGAAAAAATACAAAAGACTACCCATAGTAAAATGAAATTACGTAAAACTAGCATGTTTTGGCCATTTCTTTTAATAACAAAATTTCGAGTACATGGGACATTTCATGCTACACTGTTTAAGAACACATGATATTTCGTGTATTTCGAGGAAAACATTTCGTGCACCATTCTTTTGGAACATATGATATTTTGTGAAAATAATTGAACACATGTGATTTTACACAATTAACCCAAACACGAAGTACTCTTTTTCAATTTTCCCCCCATATCTTGATCCACCAAATGAATGAGATGGGGTAGTCTAATTAATCTTTTTCATGGGCTTAATCATAACGGGCTTTTTGTGTTGGGCAGCTTTTGGTTGCGGTTTTGAGTGCTTATAGGTATGAGGGCCCAAAAGTGAATCAAGAAATTGCAAAAGCGGAGGCTAAGGCCCTTTTTGAGCATTGAAAGGCGGTGCTCCTTTAGAGAATGATGAAGTTGTGAGGATTTTATCCACTAGGAGTAAGCTCCATCTCAAGGCTGTGTACAAACATTACAACGAAATTACTGCTAAATTCTTGGACCAGGTACCCATTTTTCTGTTACTTTTGTATTAATTCTTGGTAAAAAAAAAAAAAGAAGTAGGTTAGAAAGAGAGAGAATTAGTAGTTGCAAGGTTTTGGAAGTGATCTTGCTATGTTGAGTAACAAGTTTCCACATTTGAATTTGTGATGAAGGATTTTGAAGGCCACTTAATTCTGAAAGAGACAGTCCAGTGCTTGTGCACACCCCAAACTTACTTTGCTAAGGTGAAAATCTACTCTCTCTCTCTAGACTTGGAGATTATATGTAGTGCTCATCCAATACTTGGATATGTTAGATTTTGGATGCATCGTTGAGGTACAATGTGGATGAGATAACCAAGGAAGCAATCAGCAGAGTAATTGTGACAAGAGCGGATGATGATATGAAGCAAATTAGAGAGGAATATACTCGCGAATACGGCGTCGATCTTGGCAAGAAAATTGAAGAGGTGGCGAATGGTAACTACAGAGATTTCTTGCTCACTTTAATTGCAAGATCGGATTGAATTTGAGTTTTTGAGATTTGAGAATGTTTTTTTAATCGATTTATATTACTACTGAATAAATACGTTAATTCGTGTAATATTTATATTTTGATGGTGTTGAGTTTTTTTTCCCCTTGTTTTGGGTGATAAAATCATGTGATCGATCTCTTCAAAAAATCACTTTCACGTCGTATGTAACTTCTGTGGCTTGTAATGAATTTTCTTGTTGGAATATATACTCGGCTTATCTGTTTCATAATTGAGTTTGAGTAAGTAAGATAATGAATCAACCCATTTCAAACTATGTAAATAAAAAAACAAAACAATTCGACAATATTATGACAAAGGAAATAACATTCATAGACATTCATACGAATCCTAGCATATGAACGTTGTTGAAGCCCACAAGCAGCAAACATACCCAAGACAAAACACATTTGAAGAAAGCATATCTCTTTGTCAACTCCAATTAATAATCAAACATTCAATAAAGTCTCATCCGACCCGGGCCTACTTAGAGCAGCCCTTAGAGTGAAAAATAGGAACGATTTATAGCTTAGTTTGATCGAAGTAATTTTCTTTCTCAGGATCAACGCTCCGGATCATCGTCATCACTTAAAATCCCGAAATGCACCTTTAAGGCGAAAAGTTTTTGCTGGGGTTATTTTTTGTAATCTTGCAGCGATCTATTATTTTTTTTATCTTATTTCCTTTCTTTGTAAATGTTATTTTCATTAATTCTCTTCCATGTTTTAATATCATCAAGTTTCGCCCCGGATTTTACGAGAACAATCGTTAATTGTGCATATTTTCACTAATTATCGTCATAGATCTAAGTCTCGTCCCGATTTTCCTTAATAATTTCATCTTTTTGTTATTTATCATTAATTGTGCGTATTTTCCCTATTAATTGTGCATATTTTTCTTAATAATTGTGCATATTTTTCCCATTAAATGTGTGCATATTTTCCCCGATAATTGTACATTTTTTTATCATTAATTGTGTATATTTTTCCTCATAATTGTGCATTTTTTTTGCAAAATTGTGCATATATTTATAAATTAAAATAATCAACAAATCACTATGACAAAGGGACGAATAAGCTGTTAAAACTTCGATAGAAAATAAAATTCGACTATTAATAAAAAAAAACTTTTGTTGTACAAAGGAGCGAATAATATTGTGACAAAGGGACGAATAAGCTGTTAAAAATTCAACAGAAAAAAAAAAAAACTTTTGTTGTACAAAGGGACGAATATATTGTACAAAGGGACGAATAATGTTGTTTAAAAATTGTTGCTTTTTACCCATTGATCTTCAATTGATTTTCGTTGTCGAAATCTTTTGTAAACCTTTGTTTAGAAATCGCTATTTTTTACCCATTTGATCTTCAATTGATCTTCGTTGTCGAAATCTTTTTGGAAACCCTGTTTAGAAATCGCTGATTTTCACAAATATATGCAAAATACAAACTTTATTCAATAAGTAGTGTCATATGTTATACTGAATTGTTCAATTTAAATAAAAATAATAATAATCCAAAAGGAAGTTTAACTTATGTAATAAAAAAAACCTACAAATTGTATATGCATAAGGTTTTGACTAAACCGTGCATTTGAATATACATAATTGTTCATAAATTATTATTTATATAAAAAAGGCAATCTAGACAATAAATCAAATAAATGTTCATAATTTTATACATAAGCGTGCATTTTCATATACATAATTGTGCAGAAAATTTAATTGAGTTCTAACAAATAAAAACCTAATTAATTCCATAAAAGATTCATTCTCAACAAAGGAAAAACACTAATTGTATATTCAATTTCAATATATGTAAAAAAAAAATGCGAAACCAAACTACGAGAAAAACCGGAAACCGATTCGATAAGAAAAATCCGTCCAAGGCTGGTTGAGAAACCAATTCGATAAGAAAAAGCTGGTTGAGAAACCAATTCGACAATTCAAAGCTCGGTTGAGAAGCTGGTTGAGAAACCAATTCGATAAGAAAAACCAGAAACCAATTCGATAAGAAAAATCCGTCACAAACTGGTTGAGAAAAACCGGAAACAAAATCTGATAATAGAATGGCAGCAAGGGGAAAAATCAGAAAGGAACTTACCGCACAGTTATGGCGAAAGGGGGTTAGCGAAACATAAAGAAACTCAGAGCGGTACTTTTTTCTATATAAACGGGATCTAGGTCTTTCTTAAAAAACAAATGACAAAAATACCCTTTGTGCAAAATATTACAAGTATATGGTGCATTTCGGGTAAAAATATTTTAAAATGAATCGATCCATCAATTAACATAATCTAAAGGCTTATGATTGTTCTTATTTCTCACTCTAAGGGGGTGTTCCTATTTAAACCACCCCGTATATATATATATATATATATATATATATATATATATATATATATATATATATAGGGTGTGAATCCAGGGAGATCCAACACTCAAAGAGATACGAGAATCGATTCTAAGCGTTGATCGGTTCTAATCTAATGGACAATATAAATCCCTTCTTTCTTTTAAAAAAATTAGAGAAAAGGGCAAAATGGGTATAGAAACGAAATTTGTTTTGGGCGCATTTCTAGAAAGCCAAAACATTTCAAACGAAAACTTTTTTGGGCGCTCGACGGTTCCAAAACCTCCCTCCAGAACCCAGATAATCTTCCATCGATTCACTTCCATCCAAAACTTCCATCCACAACCGTTTTCCGCCATAACCACAACCCGAGATAATCTTCCATCGGCGAGGGTTTGAAAGCAGTTTTACGCCGTAACCCACCTCCCTACACAACCCGGATTTGCAACCGCCGGCCGAGAAGAACCGACGTCAATCGAGTAACAAATCGAAGAATTAGAGTCGTTTGCAATCGATTCGACTAGAATTCAGGTTTGTTTTAGTGATTCTTTATTTAAATTAGGAAACCCATGTATTATTTGATGTTATGGAGATATGATTGTTAATGTGAATGAAACCACTAAACAATTTTTGGTGATATATTGTTTGGACCCTATTCTTGGTTGTTTTCATTGAGGATTTCATGCTGATGTGAATGTAATCGGGTAGTTAATTTGGTTTTGTTGATTTCAAGCACTCAAAAATTAAATATCGCATTCACCTTGCAACGGTCATAGTATGGATGCATGTATTCAATTTTCTGCATTATTAGGTGTAATAGACTCATACTATGTATGTGTCTCATCATAATATTGCGATGATAATATGAGCATATATTTTGTGTATATTTGCATAAACTGTGCGTTGCATAAGCACCGAAATATACTATTTGTTTTATGTGTGCAAAAAATTTGTCTAGTTGGTACATTCGGTTAATCACTTTCCTATAGATGCATAAAGTTTATACTATGTATGCATAAAGTATTTATTGTATAAGCATAAACATATTTAACTTGGAATTACAATATTTTGTGTATGAATTGCAATCGTTTAAGCATAAACATTTAACATTGTGTGCATGAAATCCGTTTGTTGTGTGCGAGAAAATCCGTGATTAATGTGCATAATAATTAACATGGTTTGCATAAAATAAGTTTTATGTATTCATAAACTAAGTTAGTCATGTGCATAAAATATGTTATAATTGCGGGCGGTTCGAGCGGGGAAAGGAAAGAGGAAGAGAACCAAAGAGCGGAACAGGGATATTCCTTTAAAATATTTGTTGAATAAAGGGAAGGACAAGGTTAAAGAAAGGAAAGCGAATGAAATGACAAAGAAGAAAAAAATTGGATGAGGAAGCCAAGGTGTCTTCAAAATCAAAAGGTAAGAAGATTGTGGCGGTTCATGAGCAAGAAGAAAAGGTCAAAAGGAAAACACCTAAAAATGTTGAGGACGATCGCAAAGAAGCGAGAAAATAAGTCGTGAAGAGGGAGGACGATGTAAATCAACTAACAAGCGAGATGTTGTCCGCATTCCCTTATGGAGGCAACAAGAAAAATGAACCAAGCACGTTGGATATGGTAAGGACAATGGGTTTTGGTGGTATGCGGGGATAGATGTAGGTAGACTACCAAATAAATTGTGTTATTGGTTAGTGGAGAATTATGACCACTAAGAGATCGGACGGTAATATCGGAGGGAAGGAGGATACAAGTGAATGAGATGGATGTGTATCGGGCTTTTGGGTTCCCTCGGGGGGTTCAGAAATACGTAAGAAAAAATTCAATGATAGAAGCTATGTTGTTGATGAATGGGTAGGACAGTTCACAAACACGGGATTCAGGTATTATTTAATAAGCATAAAATAAGTATACTGCGTGCATAAATAGTAGAATGGTAAACATAAATATATTTGCCACAATACTACTTAATAAAAGTAGCATAAAATAAACACACTTTGTGTGCATAAAATAGTAGAATGGTAAGCATAAATATATTTGTCACAATACTACTTAATCAAATAAGCATAAAATAAGCAAGCGTGTGCATAAAATAGTAGAATGGTAAGCATAAATATATTTGCGAAAATACTACTTGATCTAGATGATTGATTTCTTGCAGGAGTTTATTTGATGAGACACATGGAGACGTTCAAGGGTGATTTAATGAACTAGGACACGGGATTTCTAAAGAAAGGTGTCAAATAGATAAAGCTTTTGAGGATGCGGTATTGTTTGAGCTTTGTTAATTTTGATGACAACAAAATGAATGAGACGGTTGAACTAGAGGCGGTGGGACATGCGAGATGAGAATAAAGTTGATTGAAAAGAATGTGTCGAAAGAATTGCTTGATAGTTAGAATGTTGGGTTGTGCGAATGTTTCGTTTGGATAATTTCGTTGGATAAACTTAGTCATTTGGATGGTGTTATGGTTTTTAAGGATTAGGTATTGGAAGTAATGTAGTGAAAAACATCTTTTGTTATATTAAATGTATTCTAAGTTATGCATTCATAATTCGATCATATGCCAAACGTATATGCACAAACAATTGAGGAGTATGCGAGATATGTATACACTCTTTGTAGGGAAAAAACGTATATGCACAAACAATACATAATATAAGCATGAAATAACAATACGATATGCATGAAATATTTCCACCTCAACATATATAGATAAGCATGAAGTCATAAAACAAAAGCATGATAAACATCAATTGGGTATGCATGATATATAAAACCTTGAACATAATCAGTACCATAAAGGTTGAACTTGAGAGATCAAGTTTATATGCATGAAAATCATAAAAGCTGGATTCATCGGCCTCATCAAGAGTAACAAATTTTCCTCCAACATACGGTTTCAATTCGTCAAGGCAATCGGGAATGTAAATGGATTCATCGGATTCAAGAGACACAATTAATTGACACGGTTCGGCCATTCCACAAGGCCCGAATGCATGCATATGTCACGATATCGGCATAAACTAACAAATACATATGCATGACATTGTACTTCCGTAACATAAAATTATAATAGTTAATCTAAAACATAAAACAAATACTTAATCGATACATACATCTCATAAATAAACAAGAGAAAACCTTATCACTTGGAAAAAGGACTACTACCGTAAAACATCGAAAAAAATGTACAAAAAATTTATGAAATGAAATCGAGCTTCAAGAATTTGAACCCAACAAAGGATTCTTCAAATATTGTACTACAAATTTTCGAAAACCATAACTAATTCTTCTTTGCTTCGCAAATTACGAAAAAATCGAAAATAGTGCGAAATCAATCTTCAAAATCGGCAATAATCGGGATAAATAGACAAGGAAAACGAGCTTAAATGACTAAAGAAACATAGAACTCGATACCCAGTAAATAATCAACTTCCAATACTTCGATTTGAAGAAAGCGATGGACGACGAAATGGACTTGAAGAAGGAAGGAACTCGCCACTAGAAGAACGCTGGACTTCAATTTGTATTAGATACAATTCTTGGAGGGGTAGGTAAAAAGAAAATAGAATTTGACAGATTTACCCTTAATGAGACTAATTTTTCCTTTTTCGATTTAATTTTAAATACTTTTGGAGATAAAATGAGAGTCTTAGATTTGCGAAATGGAGGGCCGAGATCAGTTCTCGTATCTCTTTTAAGATTTGATTCTCATAATAATATCATTCCCTATCTATATATATATATATATATATATATATATATATACTCTTTACCACCATTATATATAAGAATCATACACCTGCTGCACTGTTCCAGTCTACAGTACTTGTTATTGTGAATACCCAAAGATGCCCCTACCTTGTATTAATAAGCTTTTCCTTACGCAGCCTATTCTGGTAATTGCATAGCCCAGCCGCAATTGTATGACCTGACAAACCCCAAAATTGATAATTGATTTCTTTCAATCAAACGGTGAAGGATGAATTACTTTTGGATCATCAGTTAGTGGGCCAAGGCATGGCCGACAACCCAATGAACGCCATCTTCGTACCGTCGCCTTCTCCGGTGGAGGTCTCACTGATCCAGGTCGTCGGAATAACCAACTCCAGAAGCTATATCGAAGCCGCTAGCGGCGCGAACTTCGACGGCGGCACGGGGCAGAGAGACGTCGGAATGTTCTCTCCGAAGGTAATTAAATTCCCAAATTTCACGCCGATAAAATTCATATGAATCAGAAATCAGAATTGTGAAATTGAGTGATGCAGATTGGGGAAATGTCGAGAATCTCCGCTGCGGAAGCCCTAGATCCGATTATTATGCGCGGCGGGTTCATTCTGGAGAAGATCAAGGGCCGCTCTCGCGGGGGCATCTCCAGCTCCGTACCAATAACCCTAACGATAACCCCTTTGTCACATTCAATTACTTCCAAAACCCTCTCGATCTCTAGAGATGCGTCGAGGGGATTAGAATAATCGAGAAGGTGATCCAGTCGAAGGCGTTAAAGCCGTACACGTACGACGACCTCCCTCTCCCTCTCCTCCTCAACATGAGCGCAAACGATATGATATAGTGAAAATAATAGGAAGGTATTTAATAACGATATGATGTGTACGAGGGGATTTTCATATTAATTTTCTTGAGCGCAGATAATTTCCAGTTCTCCAAATCTCCAGGTATTTGATTACTATTTACATATATATTAAGCACAATTGGGATAAGTTCAGATTTCTCTTTGTAATTCTATATGTATTCATAATTAATTTTTGGTATCTCTGTTATATTATACTACCCCCAATTGAAAGATTTGGGTATGCAATTAGGGTTTTTCAGATTACTTGTTCTTTACCGTCTGATTGTGCAATTTTGCTACAATTATATATGGAAATGTGTTTTTAGATTTAGAAGATAGGTACGAGTGAGATTAGTTGGAGGTAATTTTAGGTGTTTCTGAATGTAATAAGAGACGTGGGAATGAATATTTCTGTCGGTAATCCTTGGGTTGCAGTTATCAAGTAACATTTGTTGTTTTTAGGTTTTGGAATTTCACTAAATAAGAAGTATTATTTGGGAACTTGACAGAGTTATTGATAGAGAATGAGGGAAGGAGGAGATGGAAGAACAATTTATTCTAAGAGTGTCACCCGCTGTTCCCGAAAGAATTGAGTAGCTCTTAAACGATTCATCTTCTTCTTCAGATGACAAGAACTTGGACATGTTGTTTTATGGTATGATATGTACATGATTCTTTCTTAAACCTCTATAATGTATGCTTACTTTGTTCTGGTCATTGTTTTTTCCCAATAATGAGAGGCAAAGTATCCATGCTTGGGATAATTGTGAGTTCTTTGTTCTCTGGTTTTATGCTAATGTGTTAGGTTGTTCGTGCAGCAGAGGATGGAAGGACTGGCACATTTGTTATAGGAAATGGCCGCTTCTCTGCCTCCCTCTTGGATCTTCCCACTGTTGTGGAGTCATACAAGACTTATGATGATAACGTGTTGATTAAAACTGCAGACATTGGTCAAGTAGGCTGATTTAGTAATTAAATATTTGAATAGTTCAAGATAGCTATATCGAAATCGGTATATCGTTCTAACTTTCCAGAGCTTTGTAGATGATAATGGTGAGAGAGGAGGAGTGTGACTTTTCCAGAAGCAGTAGAGTACATACATGAGCTTACTCCACCAATGAGGGATGCCAGAAGGCGAAGATTTCGTCAAGAGCCAAATTTAAATGTACAATAACATGTCATTTTAACATTAATTGTACCTCTTTATAGCCCCCTCACAAGAAAACATTTTTGTTGCAAGCCTCTAAATAATTAATAGAAAATTGTGTTGTGCTGCCACAGTGCATGATTTTATTTGATATTTGTGAGATACCTTTCGAATGAACAAACTTATCATACTATTTTTTGTTTTTTGTTTTTGCAGCTTGAAGTTGTCCGTCGTGTAGCGAAAGATTTGCAGAACATCATGGCTGGTGGAACGGCTGAGAATATTGATATCCTTTTATCTTGTCATCTCTTTCAACATGTGTGTGTTCTTACCTTTTTTCTGCCTATACAACAATATTTTTCCCGTAGAGGTTGGCGATAGCATCTTATGGAAGTATATAAATAGTATTCTAGGTCAATTAGCCTGATTAGATTCTTCGCTATTTGTTCTGTAAGATCTTTTGTTATCTCTTTATTCTGCTACTATCATTAGCTTCTCGGTGTTATTATTGCAAAACATTTTTGGTAACTGTAAAATGACCATTGTCTTCTTATTGTATATTGTGTGCTTATTAATGATTTTTTTAATATAACAAGATAACTCTCTTTCTCTCTGAGTTGATAGATAGTCCCTACTCTTTGTTGTTAGGAACTCTTGAAAAAGAGTAGATGCATTTATTATTACTTAGGAGCAGCAGATTTTATAGATTTATTCGAAAAGTAAGAGTTATCTGCTAAACTAAATTTGTTTATATGATTATTTTGCTCAAATAAATAGCAATAAATATAGATTGCTAATGCACTTCATAGTGCTGGAAGGATTTCCACTGCTCAAGTTTATCGAAAACTCAAGCAACTCGGCATTGTTAGACCAATAAAAGAATAAATCTCAGGCTATCATACAGTTGAGGGATGAGATTGTAAGTGATATTCCTTAAACATTATCATCTCTAAGGATCAGCTAACTTCAAAACACTGTACCTATCAAATATCGCATCTATATTGGTTAGAATAACCTCGTGTCTCAATAACCCAAAAATAATTCTTGCTACGAGTAACAGATGTAATTTCGGGTTATGAAAATAGTTTTTCACATTTTAAACCCCCTTCTGATGCTATAAACTTTGAGGTGCATGTTAATGAAATTTCCATAGCAGACATCTTCAAAGTTCTGACAAATTATTGAGCAAAATAATCATTAACTATAATATTGGTAGAGGAGTTTCTCAATTGTGTATTTGAATCGAATTTAAGAGGTTTTTTTTTTCTAATTTTGTACTTTGATATTTAATATTCTTTTGTATGAAAGATACTTGTTATTTAGACAACCATATGATTTGTAGTTATTATATTTGAAAAACCTGATAGCTTAAAGACTTGTAAAACATCAATCTTACCCCAAAAACATTAGTATTAATACTTAGGGTTATAAATGATATTGGATTGCTCTAACATTAGTTTAGAACACCATATAACATACAACATGTTATTTCATAGTGATATATTCATTGCTATTTTGTATGATTAATAAGAGCCTCATTAGTTAACAAGAATATTAACTATTTTACTTGCTGACTGTTGAAGTGTTACATAATGAATACTACAACACTTATTTAAATAAAGAGATTTGAACTTCTACAACACACCATTACAAAACACTCATATTCTTAGATAACTTTAAAGCATACACTAACATATACACGCAAATGACCTACAATACTAACTCATTCACACCATCGACGAATCCGAACGCACGGTGCTAGACGACCCAGCGGCTAGAGCAGGAAGATCGCCACCCTACATAACCCACTAATTAAAAAGCCGGCATACCAACTTTCAAAAATTGCAAGTTTGCTCATTAGTCACCAGATCTTTGAAAATTAGATTATTGATTTGGGCTATTACCCATTCTCCCCAATTCCTAGGCGCCTGCCCTCCGAAGCCTCAAACTCTCTAACGAATTCGCTAACATCCTGTCAAAATGCAAAATACTTTGCAAGGAACTCCCCGTACGTGTGCCCCCAATCCCTTCTGCAGTTACGGAAACGTCGTAACCGATCTTCGTCCGTAATAATCCTTGAAGCAGGAGGATCATCACCGTACATAACCCATTGATTAAAAAAGCCGACATACCAACTTTCAAAAATTGCAATTTCGCTCATTAGTCGCCGGATCTCTTAATATCAGATAATTGATTTGGCTTGTTACCCATTCCCCCAATTCTTAGGCGCACGGTCTATGAGGCGTTAGAGGCCTCAAACTCTGTAACAAGTTCTCTGACATCCTGCCAAAGTGCAAAATACTTTGCAAGGAACTCTCCGTACGTGTGCTCCAAATCCATTCTGCAGCTACGAAAATGACGTAATCGACCAGCGTTCGTAATAACCCTTGTGATACGCTTCCTAGCGGTTCGTATCATAGCAACCATCTAGAAAAATAGAAAAAAAAAGTTACGCTAAAAATAAAATGATGACTACAATGCTATACAAAAAAGACACCTCGAGTGTTCGAAAATGCAAATTGCAATACCGAGATACTTGATTGTATTGCTTATACACAAACACCCCCCCCCCCACATATATATATATACTCATGCATGACTATAAATAGATATTTTACACAAGTGTCTTCCATGCATGTTATACTTAAAATACAATCACTATACTCCAAAAAAAATATATTAAACAAGATATTTATAAAACTTTATTGTCATTTTATTATGACGAGATAACTCTTGATACAATTTACAATTTGATAAATTGTTAGTGCCCACGTTAAGAACCTATTTGTTCACTACCACAAGTCAAATGATTACTTACACTCAGTATTTACGTTTAAGAGAGAAGGCTACGTGACGGGATATCCTACTGCACGTGCCACAGCGTGACGAACATGCTGATAAATGAAAACTTGTGCCTTCATCCTGATTCTATATTTTCCTTATTAAATACTCAAAATATACGCCTACAAATAGACATTTTACACAGGTGTCTTCCATGCATGTTATACTTAAAATACATCCACTATACTCCAAAAAAAATATATTAAAAAAGATATTTATAAAATTTTATTGTCATTTTATTATAGCGAGATAACTCTTGATAGAATTTACAATGTGATAAATTATTAGTGCCCACGTCAATAACATATGTGTTCACTAATTCGATGCAAAGCGAAGAACCTTACCAGGGCTTGACATGCCGCGAATCCTCTTGAAAGAGAGGAGGGGTGCCTTCGGGAACGCAGACACAGGTGGTGCATGGTTGTCGTCAGCTCGTGCCGTAAGGTGTTGGGTTAAGTCCCGCAACGAGCGCAACCGTGGTGTTTAGTTGCCATCGTTGAATTTCAAACATTTTTATTAATATTTTCAAATACTTAAAAACTTACTTTCATATACTATCGAAACAATAACAACTGATCATTACTCTTTTTTTCCGACTTCTCCTCAACTGTAGTTAAATAATCATTCACCCAAATTTGCAGTTGACAAATATGTTTTTCATTATACAAGTGCAGTGTCATTACAATTGCATTTTTATTAACAAATATCATATATACGTATTTCCAGTAAACTGAATGTGACAAAATATTCTGCTATAGACCTTATGTGACCATTTGGAATTCCTACACCTAATTAATTTATAATGATCCACTAACTATTGACGGTTCATTCCACAGTGTATCACAACATTCATGTATCTTATCCTATTTCACATTCATAATATAAATAAGCCCAACGTAAGATAAAATACAGAACTAACACCACTTAGTTCTCTTACAACAAATATAAAAATGTCTCAGATAGCATGTCCCTTCTATACATGGATCAAACAAGATAAAAATTCCGAGCTCCGATTTTACCTAATTACTCATACCAACAGCTATGTCCATGCGATAACTCTCAGGATATTGTCGCATCATATTTGTGTATTTAATTATATTCCACTCGAATTTGCCGGGCACCGGGCACGACCGGTGCCAATGCTCTAGTATATATATGGGCCGACCAAGAAATGATATTTCGACAAGTGAAGTTTATAATTTTTAGTTTCGAGAATATACAATATCGGGAGGAGCATAGTAATTTCTCGAAAAACATTATCTTCTCATAATACTTATGATGATCTGTTAAGCAACGAACCGCGGTCCGTAGAGCAGTCACTAGATGGCTCATCCCTCAAGTGCTACAAAAAATTAATAGAAAAACTCAAATGCCAAATTCAATTAAAGAGTTGTTGATTAATTAATTAATAATTAATATAAATAAAGTTGTACCTTGTGCCATGATCATCTTTAAACTTATTGATAGTTGCTAGGATTTGAAGTTGTTGGAAAATCGGTAATAGGGTTGGAAAAAACGGTAATAGTGTTGGAAAAATCGGTAATAGTATTTTTAGTTAGCATTAAATGCTAATTTGACTTGCAAAAAAGTCAGCCCGTTTAATCGTATTTTCGAGCCTCGATATTTATTCGATTTATGAATTGAGATATATGACGTCGATCTACGTTTCGAGTAGATAATTATAGTGTGCTTAATTTCTCGATTCCGATTTTCGGTGAGTGAGAAATAGTGGCTCGAAATTTGGGGGGACAAAACTAATATATTACCTAAAGTGGAGAAACTTACCTAATTCGGGTTTTTTAGAGTTATTACATTAATCAATGTCCCACATTGATTAATGTGTAATGTTTTGTGTGGTATTTAAGTCTCTACCATTTAGTATGAGATAACAAAGTGACATGTGGTGGGCTTGGGCCACACATGCTCATGCGCGCGAGCCTTTTCGCCGACCGCCTCACACGCGGCGCGGCGCGCCCACACCGCACCGCGCCCGTGCCCGGCCCGGTTCCGGTTCCGTGTCCGTGGACTTGGACTTGGACTTGGATCTTGGCAATTGGTCCTTTGGGTGGTCCGTCGGGCTTGGCAGGTGGACTACTTGTGGGCTGGAAAGAGTCACTTCAAGTGACTTCAACTCTCCACTTTCCATCTGCCCCATTAATGTTCCTTTCACCTGAGCTGGACTGCCTATAAATAGAATCAGTATGCATGTCATTTCATCACTCAACACAACATTCTTAGCTTTTGGGGCCGATACGCCCGTCTTGCGGATATAGACTATCCTTGACGAAGTTTTCTTTTAGACATTTTCGTTTGTTTCTTTTTCCTTTCTTCATGATCAAAAGCCTTGTCTTTTAATGCATTGTGAAGACAATCAGCTTCACTATTTGCTAGTCTCGCATTAATCTCTTCTCCATTGTACCTAAATACGCCCACCACTCCAACCAAGGGCTGCAAAACCCAATCAAAATTCACCCACATGAACCCGATTTATTCAACTTGGGGCGACAAATATAATCTTGAATCTGTCTCTATCGATTCTATTGAAATTAATATCATAAAGTGATGAAGTTATGTACCTTGCGCATATCGCATGCTGAGCCAAGTCTTCTTCCAAAGAATGCTTGTAGTGATTTTGGTAAGCACGCTTGACGGCTAAAAGCTCGTCGGCCGATGAAATGCAGGGTCCAAAATCCATCGATACAGAGCTCTCTATAATTAATTTTGAAAATTAATGTCATACATCAATTCACTTCAGTGTAAATAAATATAATTAAATAGTGTAGATTTTATTTATGAGTCAAGGATAAGAAAAATTAGGAGGACGAAATATGTTCAATTTAAAAAAAAAAAAATACATAAAATCCGAAATCTACATAATTCGGGTTTGGTGCCCGTCCGTCCCTATTGGATCCTTTCATACCTCATTTTAAATAGCTACTGAAGGTTGCAGGTTTTCATTGTTTTCGTTATCATATAGTACTAAAAAAGAACTTATTAAGGATATATGAGAAGAGGTGTTGATGAAGATCGATTGAACAAAATTAACTTTACCTTGGACCTTTCTAAGAGCTTCAGCATCTGCAATGAGAGAAGGATGCTCAGTAGGGATGGCAAAAGGACCCGGACCCGACCTGGACCCGTACGCGATGGGGCGGGTAATACCCGCCCCGTACGAGCTTGGGGCAGTTCCGGACCCGACCTGTAACGGGTTCGGGGCGGTTCCGGTTCTGGCCGCGGACCCGCCCCGCCCCATTTAGACCCTTCCATGTAGACCCGTATAGACCCGTGTAGACCCATGTAGACCCGTGTAGACCCGTATAGGCACTGTGCAGACACTGTATAGACCCGTGTTGTCGAAAAAAAAACAAAACTGCGGGGGCGGGGCGGGTAGGACCCGCCCCGAGCGGGTCCGGTTCCGGGGCCAGAAGAAGAGACCCGTACGGGTCCACGGGGCGGGGCGGGTCCGCGGATCTGTTGCGCGGGGCGGGTCCGGGTAGTATGATACCCGGACCCGAACCGCCATTTTGCCATCCCTAATGCTCAGGGAAAACTATGGTAGACATATTTATGAAGATTAGAAGGAACTTGATGATGTTTCTTGCAATACTAACGTGAAGTGGTATTTATAGGACAAAAATAAGCCCTATATTAATGTTGGCCGTAACGCCACTTCACTTCAATATTCTATATGGTATGCCGTTTTAATTAATTTTTAATGTTTTATGGTTTGGACTCATTTGGGAAAATTGATTACGTGGTCACAGATTTGTGGAAAGTAGGTTATAAATGTAATAAGACGTTAATTTGTTGGATATATTAATGTATTGACGCATGAGATGTTTATTTTACAATGCATAAGTATTAGCTACATATGAGCAGGTAGGAAATATTATTACAAATTTTGATAATTTTGTTTATTATGAGGACATAGATCGGAATAATGTGGTGTAGGTATTATGATGAGCTGTCATTTGATGTCTTGAAATTCAGAAATTCTTATATTTCACTATAAATAATTTTTGTTTATAACAAGAAAAATAAATACACATTAAATAGTAGGCGGGTTAAATCAGGTCAAGATTTTTCTTTTTGACTCCAAAATTAGAACTCAATTCAGGTTTAATTATGAGGAACTATTTATTCCGTAACGCGTCAATTTTTAAAAACTTTAAAATATATGTCACCCTGTCACAACAAGAAATTCATCATATACCGACGGAATATTCCATCGGTAAACCGTAATAATCCGTCGGTAATATTCCGTCGGTAAACCGTAATAATACCGACGGAAATAAGGCGTCGGGTCAGGCTTTGTCGGTAAAATTTACCGACGGAAAAATTCGTCGGTAAAAGTTACCGACGGATTGCCGACGGAATAGTTCCGTCGAGAGAATGTCACCGGATATTCTGTCGGAGCGTAATCACCGACGGATATATTCCGTCGGTAAACTTTACCGACGGAAAAGTCCGTCGGTAAGTTTAGAACTTTACCGACGGAATTCCGTCGGTAATCCGTCGGTACTTTTTTTTTTAATAATTTTTTTATTTTTTCGTACCCAGTTCTCGACAACCTGCATTTTTTTAACCAACCAACACAGCACATACATATAACTATTCAAATCAAGTCAAAAAGCAAACCGAAACGGAAATATAAATATATAAATCATAAAATTCAAATATTCAGTATATATACATAACACATATATAAGTCAATCATAAAGAGGTGGCAGGAGGGGACTGATTGCTGTCATCCGGAGGCTCTCGTCGGCTAGACGAACCCATCATCTCCATAAGTTGGTTCATCATCGCATTCATGAATGCGACTGCTCCTGGAGGCTCCTCCTAGCTGCCGACTCCTCCTCCAGTCGGCGCATGATCTCGGCATTGCTCTGGGATGGCCCAGTGAAGAAGTAGAAGAGCGGTGGCGGCGTTGATGTAACCGCTCCCTTCCTCGCCCGAAACCGTACGGCCTCGCTTCTTGTCCCGAACTCCTTCCAACCGCAGATAAATCGCGTTTTTATCCGCGTTGGGGCCTTCTTCAGCAGCAATCCGCTCCACCTCCGCCTATTACAATATAAAAATAGAAATTAGTCAAACTCAAAATTCTAGAATAATATTCTATATATTGTAATTGTGTGCTTACATGAAGTCTCGTCGCCTTCATATTGGAGAAGTCTCCACCTTTGTAATGGAGATTCTGGAAAGTGTCAAAGGCGGTGGACTCTAAGGAGCATCCCTCGAGAAGCATATTCATCACATGCATAAACAAAATTATGTCAAAAACAAAGACATAAGAAGCTTAAAAACTTATAAAATGAGACTTACAGTAGGCGAGAGTCTTGTAGGGTTGACTAGGACCCTCCTTTGTGCTTGTTCATCCCGGCGCCCGGCTCACGCTCGACTGCGGCGAGAAGCGATCTCCGACTTTTGGAGTACATTTGGCCGCATCCAGTACTCGTTGAGGGCCGCCCACCTCTCGTGTTGATGTCGAGAAGCATATTCATCACATGCATAAACAAAATTATGTCAAAAACAAAGACATAAGAAGCTTAAAAACTTATAAAATGAGACTTACCGTAGACTGGGAGTACTGTAGGGTTGACTAGGACCCTCCTTTGTGCTTGTTCATCCCGGCGCCCGGCTCACGCTCCGACTGCGGCACTGAGAAGCAGTCTCCGACTTTTGGAGTACATTTGGCCGCATCCAGTACTCGTTGAGGGCCGCCCACCTCTCTGTGTTGATGTAGTCCGGTTTTTTAGGGCGGCCCTTCTTCATTTCGAAGTGTCAATCACTGAACCTCTTGGACGCCCTCTTCTGCCACATGTGGTGGACTTCCTGGTCCCAGTCAGCAGGCCAGCGGAAGTGCTTCTGCAATTTACATGTTTATACATGTTAGATATATACAAGTAAATGCTAAATTAAAAGATTGTAAACTTGAAAGAAAAACTAACCTTAAATTCCTCAAAATACTGCTCCTTAATTTCAGGAGGAGTCAGCTTCCAAGTGAACCCAGTCGGGTTATTAATCTTTTTAAAACACTCAACGATTGTCGAGGCCAATCCAGATGGCTTCCAAGTGAACCCAATCGGGTTATTAATCTTTTTAAAATTAGTTAAAGTATCGATTTAAATAAATTAAAATATATCTTTACCGACGGAATATTTCGTCGGTAAATTTATTTTTTAAATTTAAAAAATAAATTAAATAATAATTTAACTTTGCCGACAGAATTTTTCGTCGGTAGTAAAATTAAAAAAAATAATTTTGGAAATTCAATATCTACCGACGGAGTTATTCCGTCGGTAAATTCAGCGTCTCAGATTCCGTCGGTAAATTCAGCGTTTCAGATTCCGTCGGTATTTCGTCGGTAAGCCGACCCGTGTTTTTATTCCGTCGGTAATTCCGTCGGTAAATTGCATAATTTTTGTAGTGTGTGTATAACTTTATGTCTTTATCTAAACATTTAGATTCTTTTTTTTTTAAAAAAATTCATGGAAAGAAAGTTTCAATGCAAAATTTCATAAAGAACAAAAGTCTTAAAATAAAAGCAAGTGTGACTATTAGTTTTCAGAAATAAAATGGAAAGAAAGTGCAGAGTTCATGATAAAATTAAGACAATTTGGGATTTTTAGTCCCCTACGTATGAGGTTTTGGCCAATTTATTCCCTTATTTTATTTTTTCTTAGTTAATATTGGTCCCTAAACTATAGAATTTTGGATGACCCATTAGTCAATATTTTTTTAAAGTCATTTTCGGTATAATTTTCTTGAGGACCACAACATCTAAATACTGAAAAATTGAGAAACAATTTGGCCAATTTTTTTTATTACTTAAATTTTTTTAATTTACAAACAAATCAAAGCCATTTTAGTCATTTTGATTTTTTTAAAGACCAAATACGCTAGTTTTAAATAGGTTGAGGATCAATCCCGTCAATTATAATACATTTAAGAATCATAATAGCCAAATTTTATAGCTCCACGACTAAAATTTTCAAACACAAAAATTTGAACTCAATTCAAATTTAACTATAAGCTTATCAGAACAGTCGATAGGATCGAAAAATTTCGATTCAATTTTGACAGTTCTATTAATATAAAATTTTATATTGTAGTTCCAATCTTTTATGTGTGTTGAATAAATTGTAGTTAAATTGGATAACCAAATAAAAAATTATGAGTTAATAGCAATTTTGGTTCCTTTACTTAAACATTTTTTCAATTTTGGTGCCTATATTTGAAAAATACTCCCTCCGTCCCAATTTAAATGTCCCTTATACCATTTTTGGGTGTCCCAATTTAAATGTCCACTTTCCCTTTTTGGCAAATTTTAACACACAAATTTTTTGTAGGACCCACACCTTTTTAAATCTCTACTCACATCCACCAACTCTCCTTAATCCCCGTGCAAAAAGGCAAGGGGACATTTAAATTGGGACGGAGGGAGTAGTAAAATTAGTGTCCAAACTTAACAAATTGTTGCAATTTTGGTCTCCTTAACTTTTCTGTTCAGTTGTAGTTAAAACAAAGGGAAAATAGTAAATTTATGTTAATTTCAAGTAATAATGAATACATTTAAATTTTGATGTTTCAATTTTATTTTCCTAATTACATTAAATCACAAATTAATACTCCCTCCGTCTCATTATTTATGTCCCATTGTGACTGGGCACGGTAATTAAGATAGTGGAGGTAAATGTGTAAAGTTGTGGTGTAAAAGAATAAAGGGATGGGGTCCACTTGCTTAGATTGATTGTGGTCTACTCATTTATTTCCTTATTTGGTATGGGACATAAATAATGGGACAACCAAAAAAGACAAGTGGGATATTAATAATGGGACGGAGGGAGTATCTCTTATCTACACTAAATGAATCTTCCAAATTTACTTTAATCTTGTAAATTTATTTTCCCCTAATTACTTTTGGCAGAAGATGATATCTATAAATTATTCTTAAAATATGATTACAAAATACTCATAAAAGCTTAGATGATGAAAATTGCTTCAAAAATAACTAATATGGATAAATAATACTAGACAAGTCCGCCACCAAGTATTTAACCTAACATATACATACATCCTGCAAAAAATTAGTGCATATCAAATAGTATCAACAAATAGGTGTCCAAAAGATACTAGCTAGCTTTCAATACCCCAAATCGAAGCATACACTTCATGCCCAACGTCTCAATTTGTAAGGTGGTTTTTCCCCCAAATACTCGCAATTGACATTGATTTGTATCTTTTCCGAATTAGTAAGTCTTCTCCTCTTATTCATACTCTTTATTTGTCATGAAGTTGAAGGAGCAACAAAATCAACAACAGCGGGTCTTCTTGAAAAAAGTCACGACCAAATTGCCTGAAAGACAAGTTGTTTTGCAAAAGATAAAACAATATGATCTGAAATAACTATTAAATCAGAGAACACAAATAGCACACTATGAATCATTAACACAAATCAATCCCCTAAAAACAAAAGGAGTGGAAGCGAACAAGATAACTGGAGACGCTAACACCCTCTTTCTTTAATTTTCTATTTTCTTTCATTTGCGTTTTTATTCCTCCGGCACTTTTAATTCTATTATTCCTCTGACTCTTTGTATTCTATTAAGTCTTTATTATTTTTTTTATTTATACAAAAAAGAAAAGGCTAAAATAAATAAATGTTAATTATTGTTTAGATTTAATAAATTTATTATTCTGCTCTTTGTTTTAACAACAAATTCACGGAAAGTTAAGGAGACACCAAAATATAACAATTTGTTAAGTTTGAACATCAATTTTACTAATTTTCAAGTATAGACATAAAAATTTAAAAAATATATAAATATATGAACCAAAATTGCTTTTAACTCAAACACTATTCGTGTGTGTACGTACCTATCTATATACTCCCTCCGTCCCGCTATTTGTGGCTCACTTTCCCGAAAGGGGTGTCCCATTATTTGTGCCCACTTTCCTAATTTGGTAAAAAATTACTCTCTTCTATCATCTTCTCTCTCCTACTTTATTACATTCTCTCTCCTACTTTATCATGCTTCTCTTCATACTCTCATTATCTTGCTCGTATACCTGCCAAACTTTATCATCTACTCTCTCTCTCATACTTTATTATCTACTCTCTTAATTCCCGTGCCGAAACCAATTGAGCCACAAATAACGGGACGGAGGGAGTACATTAAATAACTATTGCAGTGAAAACGACTGCCAGATTATTCCTAACCGCAAACCTATTTTGATCACCAAACACCACTTCTCATTAATTTTCAAATATGCCGATTTTCAAGTAACACGAGGGATTCGTTTCACGAATACCGATAATACCCTTGAGATATTAAGAAAAAAAAACGAATTTCATCAATAATTTTGTAGGTTGAGAAAACACACAAAAATCTCCCTAATCTGGAATGTTCACTACTAATATAATTTACTTTTTAGTGTTAACAGAACTTTATAAAATTTATAATTAAAAAAAAAAAAAACACTTACTTTTGTGGTGTGTGTAAGTGGATGTAAAAGGAAAAAAAAGAAAAAGAATATTTGTAGTTTCTGGTCGCGAAAAGAGGAGGGCAGTTGAGTAATTTCATCTCTTCAAATAAATTCTGGCCAATAGGAGTGTATAAATAGATCCGACGCTCCACAGCCACCACTTTAGATACACTGCCTCACACGAGTCTCATTTTCAACCCCAAACTCTCACGTAGGAGTGGGACCCACACCATCCTCGTCCACTTGCCCTTTTCTATCTCTTCTCTCTCTCTGTTCTACTCTGTCCAATTCTGTCTTCCTGCTCTTTTGACTGTCTTCCCTGTTTCAAACAATACGATAATTTTTTATCCATTTTTCTACGGTTCGACCGGAATTATTGGCTGTTACATCGTGGTTTGTTTATTAATGCTCTCTCCTTTTTTACGGTCTAACGTTTTTTTATCAGGGAAAACTTGAGTGGGAAACAAATCGGAAATGTTTGGCCTACAGTTGAAGCAATACCTGTTGACGTTTCGTTCGTTCGGATTTGGAGATTCGGTTTTTACTTTGTGTGCTAGCTATGTTTGATTGGAACGACGAGGAGGTATGTGTATGTTTCTGCAATTCCGTGTGTGTATTATTTTTCTAGATTTTGATTTTATAGTGCTTGCTCCGAGAAAGTAAAAATCAGAGACTGAACGTAATCTGGAATAGTGTACCATCCTTTTGAATCGGTTAATTTAGATCTTCTCGCTCTGTTCGTAGGGGGGTTTTGGACTTTGTTCATATTATATCCGTGTGATGTACAAGTTTGAATATGAGAATATTTTGATTTCTGTATATGAAAAAGAATTTCGGTCGAACGAAAGTCCGTTTGATTGTAGAAATGGCTGACATCATATACTTGGATCCTTGTTCCTACGTAAACAATTAGTGTTATAGTAAAATCATAGGATCAAACTTGATTAGAAGTGATCCATTGAGGCTTGATTGAATAAACTGGTTTTTTATGTTCATCTTTTACCGTATAGACTTAGGTGGAGTTACAATTCATTTTGTTGTGTTGTGTTTCAGTTAACAAACATCATATGGGGTGAGGCTGGGGAAAGTGATGATCACACTGTTCCGTATCCTAATCAAATTGAGGAGAAACCTTCAATTTTATATGGTGATCCCCCTAAGAAAGAGACGAAGCAGCAAACTTCAAATACTAGTCCTCCTAAACAGAAAAACTCTCCCACCAAAGCTGAATATGGGATTGGATTAGAGAGTAACTCCAAATATGATAGTGGTGAGCCTGCAAGAGGATTTGATCATGCTTTATGGTCTGATGGCCCAGATCCTTCATCATCAAATGTTACAAAAGGTGATCCTGATTCTGCTGGTGTATCAAAATATATAACAAAGAGTTAACAAAGTTGCTCATTAATTGGAGATGCACCAAAAAGTCTCTCCCTCATTTTGATCTTTTGTAATCTTTCGACAGATGAGACCTCACAAATCAAGAAAGATCCTGAAATGTTTGAAGATAAGCCAGAAGATGGTCAACAAAGTGATTTTGTTGACTATGACTGGGCCAATATTGGAAGTTTTTACGATCTGGATAGGATATTCAGGAAATTCAAAATCCATTTTCTTGATCTTTTGTTGGGTAAGATCCAAGTTTCTTAGCTTTGTTTAAAGGTTTTCTACAAATCCTCTTGTTTTAGTGAAGTGTGAAGCTCTAACCATTTCACATGGTGTATATGTTATGGTAGGCTCCATTGTTTCCTGAATAAGTCCATCAGACTTAGTATCCTCACAAGTGATATTTTGCAGCAACCAAAGTCCAATATTTGGAGACATGAGTGCTGGACACACTGATGTATGGCCACCTTCAAAAGACGTAACCAGCAGCTGTTTAGACAATACTCCTTTGTCTGGAGATTCTTCTGATATGCCATTCGGGGCGTTAAGAAGCTCAACTGATCAGTCAGAGGTTAAGGCTGAATACATGCTAGATACCGGCCAGCCCTTCACTTCACAGGATGTACAGGCAAGCTCGTAAATTATTGATTATTTCGGAGGTAAAAGTAACCTATTAGGGAAAGAAAAGGTACAAAGGACTAAAGTTTTTTGATAGTTTAGTAGTTCTTATTTCTTTTCCTCATTAACTCAAGAGCCTCTTTAGGTGTCTTTAGCTTTATGCTTTATTTATGGACTTCTTCTTTTGCTTCGTTATTCAGATTCCAGCCATGGGTGGGAGGACCCAAGCATGTTCCACACAACTTAATGATGGAACTGCTGCAACCGATACTGAATTCCCAGGCAAAGTAATTTTCTCCACCTATTTTCATGAAGAAGGGCTATCTTAGTTCTTTAAGATTTCATATTTTTTTTAGTTTGAAACTCCAGGTCAATGAGTTGTTTTTTACATGGTTATACTGATCTGGCTGTGTCTATTTCTGTATTTAATGTTTTCTGATTTGAATTTTCTTCATGTGTTCAGGATATTAGGCAAACGAGGTTACTGAAAGGTCAGAAGTTGATCAAAAAGAGTAATGCCAGACATCTTCATAACTTAAGTGATACACGGACATCAACTGGAAGCACATTGCAACAACTCAACAGCCACTACGTGCCGTCAATGGTCAATCAACGTCCACCTTTGGTGCTCACTCAGCAAAGCTCACTTCCGAGGCCTGAGCCTTATCAACAAAAGTACTTCCCCGATGCACCTTTAGGAACTCCGGTATATGGAACAATGGTGAATCGCTACCCTTCGACTTCTGTCCAGCCACAGTTTCATCCTGGGGCTGGGAATGAAAACCATGAACTTATTATGTCCTCTAGCTGTGAAGCTCAACCCTCCAGCTCAAGTTCGCGAAAGAATTTAGAGGAAGCTGCAGCAAAGCCTCTAGCTATGACGCCAAGAGAAAAAGTTGAGAAGTTGAGGAGGCGGCAGCAAATGAGAGCAATACTTGCAATTCAGAAACAGCAGCTGCAATTTGTTAACCAGGTATTGGTTTCTGAACATCCTGATATGGAAGGAGGACGAAAGCGATCCTTCTCTTGAACCTAGCTCACCTCCCGAAGTGTATGATTCGAATACAATCAGCATGGCCTTTGACAACTGCTCAGTAGAGGAATCGGTGCTCCATCAGCTTCAAGATACCATAGATAAAGTTAGTCCCAGATTATGTTTGAATATCTGTCATTTTCTCGACAAGTTGGAGAACTTATCAACAACAGTTGACCCTTCTACAGTTGGACATTCATATAAGACTCTGCATCCGAGACAGCTTGTTTCGCCTCGCCCAAAGTGCTGTGCAGAGGCTATATCATAATGGTATGGGCAGTCACAGCACAAGCAGCAGAGATGAAGTTCCGAGTAACAGAGATATAGTTGGCCATCATGAGAGGTCAGTAACTTATCACTTCACTCATACTAGATTTAGTTATCAATAAGTGTCACTCTCCAATGCAACATGCTAGAGGTAAAAACTAACTGCAGTACTTAATTGTCTGAAAGGGTAATTTCATTTTCATTTCACCTTCAAGGCTTATATTTGTTAATCAGCCAATATTTTACTGAGATGATGAAAACACAGACCTCAGTTTGGCATGATGATAAATGCATATTTTCTGCTTTCATTTACTTTTTGCTGGACCTTTGAAGTCAGCTATGCACCTATGTATCATGTTAAAGTTAGCTTTATGTGTTTAGAAGAGTAGACTCTGTTGCTGCTCAAGGAAGTATGGTCTCTTGATCAATCATTTCTACTGCAGGTTTACTACAATGGGTGATATGGAGACCGATACGAATCCAATAGATCGGACAGTGGCACATTTGCTCTTCCATAGGCCTGTTGAGTTTTCTGGAAAACCTGCTGATGCTCCTGATTCGCCTTCATCTCCCAACCTCGTATATGAAAATAAAGCAAATCCTTCGGAAAGCTTAACCAAAGCCGAGAGCTTTCTAAACACTCAGATTACATCTCTACAGGGATCTAAAACAGCAGGATTATTTTCTGATGGTAACGGTCCTGCTTTCGTCACGTCAAATACTGAAAATAAAAATGTGGTGCAGGTGAAAGGTGAAACTTCCAGCTGAATAAAACTGTCTGTGCGTAATGTGATATATATAGTTTAAGAGCCAGCCAGCCATGCTTTGTTTGTGTGCGTCTCTATGTAGTTTATATATGTCTTGTAGGAAGGCTTCTAAAACTTCATTTAGGTTGGTCTTTATGGTTTCCACCATAAACAATACTCCGTTTGTCTCACTCCAATTGTTCAATTCTTTTCGGATGTCCCACTCCAATTATCCACTTTTCTTTCCAACTTAAAATAATATTGAAATATAATTAATGGATTCCGCTGATTTACACACAACTAACAACTGAAAAACGAATTGCCTCAACAAATTACTAGCATTTCTAAAAATCAGCTGGCAATTCTTGTTAAAACGAGCCAAAATCGTCCCAAAACTTTCATTAAACAAGGAATATCAAAGGCATGATGATGTGCATAGGCAACAAAAATTTCAATCAGTTACATATTTCTCTCTACAGTAACAGGGCATGTGCTCCTCAGTCCTCACCTTGGGTAATACCATCACGGAATGAGCCTTCATGTATCATACATTAGCCGTTTCAATCAAAGAATCTATTACAAGATCAACCCTTTTCCATCCTTGCTCAAATTTAACGTTTCCAGATCTGCTAAGTTTTGATTAGATAGAAAACTGGGATTGGTGAAGAAGACAATGACGAAGACGAAGACGAATCAAAATGGTACAATATTTGGAAGTGGAACACAGAATCTTTTTCCACTACTAAGATTTGCTGGCTCAGTTCACATAGTATGTAAGACTTACCAACATCTTTCAGGTCAATACTGAAGTTCAAGAAGATGCTTTCCTTCGTGCTACTATGTCGTCGGGAGAGTAAAAATCAGCAATGAGCCGGTATATGTATGAGGGATTGTGACCTCCACTGTATAAACATAAGTAAGAATGTCTAGCACTGAAAATGAAGTAGTAAGATGAGGAGAGCATCTGAGTTATAAAAATAACAGCTCTGGCCTAACTGTAAAACCAGTTTAAACTGAAGCATCACTATTCATTTATTTTAATCACTATTCATTTATTTTACTATTCAAATTGGATAACTACTATATTTTTTTTTTTTAAAAAAACCTCTAACTGGGACTTACGTGTCAGTAATAAACAGGCTAACAAGATTTGGCGGTACATAATCAAATGCAGGATTCAAGACATGGATAGGAGGTGGACCATTGCCACTACCAAAATCCAAATAGTCTGAAAATTCCCCAAAATCCAGCAATTCAGATGGAGACTTGAGTTCATTCAGTAGGACCTCTGGGTTGTGAGGGTATAGAGGGCACAACTGTATAATCGGGCAAAACAATTAATAAGGAGTCGCATGCAGCATAGACTGTTTCACTATCTCCAATGCTACCAAAATTAAACATCGATAACATCATGTCATTATGAAGCAGACAAGACATTAATCAACAAGACTGTTATTATAATTATTAACATTCAATTTGGATATTATGGAGCTAAACAAAAATGAAAGAAAGCAAATGGGCATCCACTAACCAGTACATTTTAGTGTTTCAGGCTCAAAGAATACCAGGAAGCATGGACATTCCTCCTAGTGATTACTCTATTTATCATAATTTAGGTTCTTGCCCAAATTTCCATCGTCATACCAGAAGATTTTCCTCGTTGAGGAACAACATTTAAAATAATAATTATCAATTGCCAATGTATTGCCTATGGTCTAGCAAGCTCTTATTCCTACAAATAGTAATATCAGAGTTGTATACAGCAAAAGAGACATGCATACTTTCTAAAATCACTATACAAGAACCTTGCACAGGTACTCTTACTTTTCAACAATCATGTAGTCTATCAACAAACCTTGTCTTAAAGTCCACTATCAATAAGAAGGTTATTTCATTTCACCGAAATATAGATATAAATATATAACTACCCAAAGTCTACACAGGCGAACAAATCATTGAGATATAATCCTACAACTCAGTACCTTATGAACTCCGGCGAGTACAACGAAAGGGACACCATGCCTTTTAGCCGCTAGGGCAACCATATTCAACCCCACAGGAGCTATAACACCACCATTAGCCATGACAGCGTGTGCTCCAACTATAACCTTTAAATGAAGGATTTCCCCAATCAAATGGAAATTTAAAAAATAAAATAAATAAATAAATAAAAAGAACATAAAAGGTTCAAATTCAATCATCGCATACCATATTGACTCGGGAAATCATCGCAAAAACTGCAGAATCAGTAATTACTGTTGTTTGTAGGCCCATGGCAGCCAGTTCTTTTGCAAAAGCATGCCCCTGGTATCTGATTGAATAACAAACATAGAAGAACAAATACAGAACTGATTACTGCAAATGGAAACTTCGTTTAACTGCCTATGGTGAAACTATTGCAAAGGCAGTCAAATATTCAAACAATCAACCTTGGAGCACCTTCTGCGACAAATACACGGAAAGACCTCTTTTTTTTTCCTTTGCAGCAAATAGAAACTCTTTTACAGTCTGTGAACCACCCAGTGTCAAGATAACCTCACTGGAACATGGTAGGGGGCAAAGATACTTTAGCAGATAGTATAGGCCTACTAAACGCAACAAAACGCTTTAAGAGAAAAAAGAAAAGGTTAAATATCTGATGGATCATGAAAGGCTACATGCACTCTTCAATATAAGGTAAACGTACAAGGATTGACCTGGCATTCCACACATCTGAAATGGAAAGGGGTTGTGCCATTACTTCTCTAACATGGAAATCAATAAGATTATCAGCACTATAATTTGCAACCGATTCAAGTACTAATCCACTCACTATTAGGAATCTACAAGACTTCTGGTGCTATTGGTTTCAATTATGAAAGTTTACACAACAGACTCAAGTACTTAGTTTTTCTTGAGTATCAAATAACCAAATCCAAGTTTGGACACCAAAGGATATTTTTGTAAATAGGTAACTGAGAGATAATTTTAAGCCCGCATCATATGAGCGAGATTGAGGAGACTAGGCTACAAAATTATTGTAAGTCGAATTCTAGTTCTTCACAACAGCACATGAGAACACTTCCTTGAAGATGCCCTGTTTATGTATTAATTATGTACCAGACCTAACTTTTTTCACAAACAAACTCAAGTATCAAAAGGCAAATAAGGTAAAAGTCCAACAAGGTAGCGATTGCTTAGAGATACAAATCAGTACTTGTGATGTATATGTTCCACCGCTTGTTCAGCAATTTGTTCGTGGCAAGTGGAGATTTCTTGAATTAGATCATTAACTGCCTCAATAACATTGTGTTTCAGTTTCCGTGCCACTGTATTTTTATCAGCAGCTGTAAGGAAGAAATAGTATACAAGAATTTAGAAGATAATGCCCTTTAAATAGTGCATAGGTGAAGATTAATACTTTATTGAAACATGAGGCATAACTGAAAATGCCTTATTCACCATATATTAGACATATATGTACAGGTTAAAAATATAAATCCCATCTTAAGACACCAGAATAAACTAATCATATTTCTAGCGAATAAATATAGATGATCATATGCAATCAGAGTGAAGGAATATACATTTGCTTTTCCCTTCAGAATCGCCTGCAGAAGAAGTGGTACGAAGAGCAGTTGTTGAATGAGGTATATCCTCAAGCAGAGTCTGCAACGAAGGTGGTCTAACGGCATTTCTTGCAGCAGCAGCTAAAGCACTAGCTGAAAGAACTGGATGATTATCTTGCGATGAAGGTGGTCCAATGGCATCTTCATCATCACTTTCAGATGCCAAATTTAACCCACCAACCGTAGCAGTTGTTAGAGAAAGGTCTTCTTCACGTATGATATGTAGAACACGGCGGACAACATTGCCAACAGCCAACTCTGCAATTAAAATCGCTCAAAACATCAAGCAAATGAAAAGGAGAGCGTCTGGAAGGAGTTAGGAACTCCTGTATTTTCAAATAGCCATATAAAGCTTTCCAAACCATAACGGGAAACAATAATAACTTCTTGGTGTTCAGATGCTGGTTCTTGATATTTCCATGTAATCCACAGTCAACAACAAAGTTTCATATCGTTCAAAGAGGAGCATCTAGCGTAGACTTAACTGGCGACATAAATTATATGCTCTTCACATTGATTCCAAAGGTTTACATTATACTTTTAGATATACAACATTCGCATCTTCTTACCAACAAGTAAATTATGCAGGCTCCAAGAGTGAAAGTCATCTTGGAAACACAAAAACCAACAAAACACATAGTCGTACGGAAATAGAGAGACTCATTATCATGTAGCAAATTGGATTGGACTTTATTAGCCGAACCAGAGCATACCAACAGACTTCGCGGTGATGAGCTTCTCTCCGACAGCCTTGACGGCATCAACGAGAGCTCCCGCTTGATTACTATGCGGCAGCCTCTGCTGCGATATGAATGAACGGAGCAGTTCCGCCGTCAGCTTCGCCGTCGTGTTCGACCCCTCAATTTGGCTGCAATTATAGTGCAAACACAAATCGAACAACAAATTAAGCAAAGCGACAGAATTGTATCACAGCAGTCGTGGCGAATTTATCTATCTTTCAACAATACCGTTTGTTCAGCTTGGTTACGAACTCATTCACGAGGGAATGCACGTCCGGCATGATTCTGTCTGGGTAAGATAATATCCAGAAAACTAAAATTAATGATTTACTTGCTGAATTAGTGAAGAATTGTGGATTTAGGGTCTATGGATTGAACGAAATCTTGCGTCAATTTCACGTACGGATTTAAGGGCTGAGACCTGCCGTGCTGGGGTGGGGAAGGTGATGCTGTCTGTAATTGAGGTTTCGGTTTCAAAGGGTATATTAATCGGGTCGGGTTGCACAGTTTCGGATCTGCTACCTTCCTTTTTCCTATTTTAACGTATTTTAAATAATAAGTTATTTTACAAAGACTTGGATAATTTATTTTCATAAGAAACTTATAAATAATTTTAAAGGAAGTTCACATATCAAATTCTAATAATTATATTTTTTTAATTATATTTTTTTATCTATATAACTTATTATTATTATTGAATGTATCCAAACGTAATTAACTTATTAAATTTAAGTATTTATGTAATAAGTTCTTATATAATAAATTATGTTGACACAAGTCCTTAATTAAATTATTTTTTTAAATAGGACTTTAAACCCATTGTACTATTGTGATTGTGCACGTTGTACTTCTAGAGCAGCACACGTACTACGCACGAGAAAAGTATAGTAATTGTGATAATAAAATATATACATATAACCACTCCTCTAATTTATTATAGGGCATAGAATTTGGGAAAATAATGCTTTTGGGAAAAGTTATATGACAAGCATGGGGTAACATGAAAACTATTATACATGAAATTGATTCACATTCGTTTGAATATAACTAAAGAAAACCTTTTTTTTTCCCTCTTCTTTCGTCCGATTCACGATCGATTGACAAAGAAATCTGCATTTTTTCGATTAATAAATGGTAGAGGTGAGTTTTTACTTATATTATAATAACCTCGCATGTGTGGCCGCTAATTTTTATTTTTAATTGCCAGGATTTTATGATTTGCAATAAATAGATAGTCCATAAGTAGTTTGCACATATTTATAGTTTAGGGGTGAAAAGTACAATAGTCAAGGGAGTTTTTTTTTCAAATACTTTTTATTTGCTCACATTTTAAGTTGAAAATAATTATTTTAAAGCAAAAGTAAATGATTTTCACAATTAATATAACAAAATCATATACTATTTTTTATAATTTTGAGAAGTGCTTTTAGCATAAAAAATATATCAATTGATGCTTAAAAGAAACAACTTAATTAAACGGTTTAATTGCTTAATTTTAGAGAAGCTAACATATAAAGTATATTTTGCAAATTGCAAATACTAAAAAACTACTTATGCGAATACTTAAAATAAGCTTACGCAAACACATCCTTAAGCTTTCATCCCGCTATATAGGTAGCGTTTTGCAACAACTTAAATAATTTAATTTTGAGGTTTTTCACTGGGAGAAACACTATTTTTAATGTTTGGAATACGGACTTTTGTTTTTTAAAGATTAAAATAAGTAGAAGACCGTAAGCTGATCAATTTGTGTTTTTTAAAAGCGAAGCCACAAAGAAATTGAAAAGTAGTTTATAAGAGTGTTTGGAATATAGTTTTTTTTTTAAATGAAGCTTTTTTTAATAATATTGCAAACACTAACAACTTTTGTTTAAAAGAAATTTTAAGCAACTTTAAACATAAATAGCTAAAAATTGCTTATAAAAGTTATTTCAAACACTGTCATAATTTGGAGATTAAAATAAGCATAAGTCGTAAGGCGATCGGGGTCTTTTTAAAAGCGGCGTCAAAAGTAACGAGTGTTTGGAATATAATTTTTTTTTAAAATAAAGCTCTTTTTTGTCTAATATTGCAAACACTAACAACTTTTGATTAAAAGAAACTTTAAGCAACTATAAGTATAAGTAGATAAAAACTGCTTATAAAATTATTACAAACATTGTCATAATGAGGAAACCCGTAAGAACTATTCAATATGCACATAGAGCAATACTCTGTTCTCATGCAATAGCCTATAAATAACATTGACAACTTTGATCACAAGAGAAACACTTCAATCATTATGTCATCAATTAGTATTAATACCTTTCAATTTTTAGATAAATACTCTATCCGTCCTAAAATTATTATTCACTTTGTTTTTTGCACGTTTTTAGAGTGGTGTAAAGTTGTAGCTCTATAAAAAAGTTTTGTGTAATAATTTATTAAAAAAAGAAAGTGGACAAAAAAATTTGGGACAACTTAAAATGGAATAATGGACAAAATTTTTGAAAAGGGGGAGTACTAGTATAAGCATATTACAACAAATACATAATTAGACATTTGAAAGAATAATCAAACATTTGGCAATTCCAAAAAAATCTTAAAATAATTGTAATGGAGTAATAGTTTAACCGATTGATGTAGTTCTAGTAAATTTTTAAATCCACAAAATTCAAGTGACACGAGCGCAGCATTATATTTTGAATTATACATGCTCATATATTTTATGAATTTGGCTGTTTCCCAATGGTTCAAACTTCCATCCCTGCAAGCAAAGACAAAAACAGCACTCCTCTTCTCTTTTTCTCTCTCAATATATTCACATTTTTCCATGTACATATTTGTTGACCGTGGCGCGCAATCGGCTGACCCAGAACAGACGCAGCGGTCTTCTTCCATGGCTTTTTGATTTCCGAACGAGTTCTTGCTAGTGGTAATCTCCCTGTGTATTTGTCTGATTGTCTGATTCTCGATGGGTTTTTATCTTACATATGGGTTTCATCTATTTGTTGGAATTTCCGCTTTTATTTGTGATTGTGGGCGGAAGTGGGGTGGTGGGACTTGGGAGGTGGGGTGGGTGTAGTATGACTTATTGTTTGTGTTCTTGATGTTTCTCATGTAGAGGCTTCATCTCTTTTTTTTTTTTTTGGTGTGTGTGTGTGAATGTTTTGGATCTATGTTTTCTTCTATTTAATATTTTCTACATGTGCCCATTTGATTGTTTTGGTCTGTGATTTTGTTGATTCTCGGGGAGTATGAATCTATGCTAGAAAACCCATTATCTTGATTGTCTACTGTTTTTTTTTTTTTTTTTGGATGGAATTGAAATTTAATCTAGTTTCTGACTAACCTCAAGCTGATCTTAAAAGTCAAGCCATTGAATTCTTTGCCATTAGTTAGTTCTAACTATATATTAGGAATGATTTAATGTTTTATCCATAATGGAGAGCTAGAAGTTGTACTCCTGTCATCTTGAAACTCAGGCATATAGACTGAAAACAACAAATTTCAGAATTTTTCGTAGAGTTTTAAAAAGTAGACGACTAATTTGTGCCATTTTTGGATTTCCACTTTCGAGTTGTTGGTGCACACTTACATATCCATTTGGCATTAGTATTTGATCTGTGATGAAGATCATAGAGATTGTGTTGTGAGTTTACTATTTGTTGTATGGTTTGCTAGAGTTCTTTTATTTCTATTATACTGAAGACTATATGACGTATAAATGGTGCTTCCTAATCTTAAGTAAGGTATTCCAAATTTTGCATACTATCATCTTGTAGGGACTTATATATTGTAGAGTGCTGGTTGTTCTTGGCTTTCGTCATCTTCGTGCTTGGGATTAGGAAAAGTTGTTTGAGTTTTCGTGTGCAATATATTCTTCTGTAGATTCTGGCCTTTAAATTGGTTGTCTTTGTGTAGGTTTGAACCGTGCATGCTAATAAATGGCTAGTGGAAATTCCTATTTTGATGACTCGCGAAATAAACCTGAGGTCATTGATCCACCTCCAACTGAAGACATGTTGGATATCGGTGAGAATGTCAACGAGGATGCTCAAAGTGCACTTAAACCTAATGCAACTGTCACAAGTAGTGTTCATAACCTGCTTCGATTGTCCGGTTTGCTTGAATGCTATGTATCCTCCCATTAGCCAGGTACAAAAAACTATCCTTGTTCCAAAACACAAGTGTACTCTTTAAACACCTCATTACTAGTCAATTTATTTCGGTGCTCCCGTTTGGATCCCTAATTGGAAACTGCTATAAAGTATCCTATTAATTTGAGGGACTTCATTTTTAGACAAAAAAATGGCATCAGTCATATTTTCCCCTTTACATGTTAGTTAGGGTATGGATGGTTTTAGAGATAATAAACATGGATGAAGAAGTTTAGATCTGAAAACTTCAATTCAAACTTTTTTGGGGGCCTTTTTTGCAGTGTTCAAATGGTCACACGTTGTGTTCCGGCTGCAAGCCAAGGATGCACAACCGCTGCCCAACTTGCAGGCACGAACTTGGAAACATCCGATGCCTTGCATTGGAGAAGGTGGCAGTATCCCTCGAGCTACCATGTAAATATCAGAACTTTGGGTGTATCGGCATCTACCCATACTATAGCAAGCTCAAGCACGAGTCTCAATGCGCTTTTCGACCTTACAACTGTCCGTATGCTGGGTCAGACTGCTCAGCCACCGGTGACATTCCGTTTCTCGTTAGCCACCTCCAAAGATGATCACAAAGTGGACATGCATAAGCGGAAGCACTTTCAACCATCGCTACGTTAAATCCAACCCACACGAGGTCGAGAATGCCACATGGATGCTTCTACGGTAATAACCTCGTCATTTTATGAAAAACCTGGTACACGAACACGTTACATGCGATGATATTGTATAAAAATATATAACCGTCCATCTATTCTTGTCTTGCTATTGTTGGTTGTGGTATGCAACTTACTATCCTTTCTCGGAAAAAAAGACAATGATAATGAGTCAGCCCGATTTAGAAAGTAGGACAACAATAGCGGACCAGAGAGAGCATATTTCTAATAGATATGCACGACAATTGTAATGTCGTGTTGTGTCGGAGTGTCCGAACACGATACATTGAGATTTTTTAAAGTGTCCGTGCAACATAGTCACATACTTAGACTCCCATTGGCCTCATGCTCAAATGCTCTCATGGCTTGCAGGTTTTCAGTTGTTATGGGCGGTATTTTTGTCTGCATTTCGAAGCGTTTCAGCTAGGGATGGCTCTGGCTTACATTGCGTTTTTACGGTTCATGGGTGATGATAGTGAGGCTAAGAACTACAGCTATAGCCTTGAGGTCGGAGGCAACGGGAGGAAGGTGGCGTGGCAGGGAGTTCCGCGGAGCATACGTGATAGCCACCGTAAGGTTCGTGATAGCTTCGACGGGCTCATCATTCAACGCAACATGGCACTCTTCTTCTCCGGTGGTGATAGGAAGGAGCTGAAACTTAGAGTTACTGGTAGGATTTGGAAGGAGCAGTAGTGCTATTGTTTATGTTGTGGTCGTGTTATTTGAAGCTTAGGTGGCAAACTTTCTTAGTATTAGGATAGTCTACTATGTTAAATCGTTTTTGTGAAGCCATCATGGTACCTAATGTGCGTATTATGTAAACTCTGCATGCATTTACGATCTATTATGCCAACCTACTTTCTTGATTCGTACTTTTTCCACAATATGGAAGGAATAACTACATAAGGACTACATTTCGGGGTGTGCGGGAGCTACGGATTGAAATTGTGTATTTATCATAAACTCTCATCATAAAATTTGAAAATTTTCATATTTTGCCTTTTTTTCTAAAATTACATTTTGCATCTCTGACATTGTAAACCTTGCTCATTCATTTTAAACTCTAGAACCACGTCATACTAGCCTTAGATGTTCGGTAGGTATTTGCAGTAAATTAAAATTTTCAACTTATCATTTAATTTAATTTTTTTGAATATTTGCATATAATCTCCAAGATTCTCTTAATTTAAAGTGTAAAGTGTTGGGTTATGAGTCAGTGGTCGTTTAGATCATTGCTAGGGGTACTTAGAACTGACGTTAGGAGTTCATGTACTTAGGACATATTGTAATATTCAGTATTGGGGGAAATTGTAGTGATGCTGAATTTCATCGCTATAGAATTGAAGGTCCCAACCCTTGTCTGAACCCGATGTGTGTTTGAACATGATGATGTAATAGGCTAGACACTCGCTCTTATCCTTATTGATTATTCTATCTAAGTCTGTAAGGGGTGTTGTTAGTCGAACTTGAGAGAAGTTAAATTCCAAAAACCCAAGTCATCTGTTTGTAGAGCTCATGTCTTCAGGTCCTCCCGTTGTCTGTCTTCAGTAGAAGAATTCTTTCAGCAGACCTCAGTTGAAGACTTAGTACGTTTCGTTATCTACTGAATTTGTAAAGAGCTCAGTATCTTGAGTCACCGGTATGTTTGTCCTCGGTAGAAGATTCCTATCAGCCAGAGACTCGGATGAAGAAATCGGTATGATCGATCCCGAGATCTGCGGCGCATGCAACTCGGTTGCGGATTCGCAAGGAAACAAACCTGCCCGACTCTTATCATTCGAATGTCAGCAGAGTTTATTCAATACGAGGTTCAAAGAGAGTCAACTCAGATGAAGACTGATGTCTGACAAGTCTTACCTACCACAAACCTCGACCAATGAGAAGCAACCAAAGTCTTACCTGCTCTGACATTAAAGTTGCTCTCATGTACAGAAGTCAACCACTCTGCGGCGCGTTTTCGAAACTTATGGCCGTTTTCCTTGGAAGTTTGTGACACGTGACATCATCCTCTCCAACGGATACATGCACAGGTCACGACTATAAATAGAGAAGAGTCTCCAAGCTCAACCGACGGGACATCAAGGGGAACACAAACTTCATTGCATACAACACTCCAGCGCATTAAAGCCGATCCTGAGCGAAGAACTTGCTTAGTTGAATATCCTTAGTTCTTCTCTCAGAGATTATTTAGTTCTCTCTTCTCTATCTAAGCTCCTTAGAACCTTGAAGGACTTCACTTTTCTATGAATTGTTCTTATTGTAAGCTAACTCCTTCCGTTGTTAGAGAAAATCCCTAAACCCTTCAAACTCCGGTTTGATTTGTAAAGTCGCTAAGGACTATAACTTAGAAGGGTATGTCCGGCATGCCTCTGGATTCTTTCTTTGAGAGCTTGCTCGGATTAATCAACAAGAACTCATGTTCTGCGGGGCCGGGTGGACGTAGGATCTTGCGTATACGAACCACGTTAAAAAGCCTTTTGTGTTATTCTTGTTTTATTGCATTGTGCTCAAACATTTTTACAAACTCGTATTTTGCATAAACGTATTAAAAAGTGCACCGGTCAAAACAACTTTGGTTTGCGAAAACACGTTTTCAAAGAGACGAAGTCCTACGGGCTCCACACTTATCCGCACGTAATTCATCGAGGCGAACTCTCAATGCGACAAAAGTCGGTAGAACAAGACTTCATTAGTTGATACACTCGACCGCGATCGGAAGGTTCTTATTTGGCATTGTTCATTCGATCGCATTTCTACCAAACCGGCTCGGTCGCCACGCGTTGAGACAAAATTTGTAATCGAGGTGTATTCACCTCTCTCCCTCCCATCTACACCTAATACTCGTCTTCGGACCAACATAAATGTAGAAGTCTGTGAATTTGGTAAAACCAACTCAACCAAAATTATGACATTCTTATAATTTTTGATAAACTACAATTTGATAATTTTATTTTTATCTTTACTTTAAATTAATTTAACTAAGATTGAAATATGTCTTTTAATTCTACATTCTGAAATAAACTACTCCCTTGTCAAGTTATTTGTGCTTATTATTAATTTAATCTAACAAATGCCCGTCAATTATCCACTTTTACTAACGCATTATTAATTTAATCTAACAACTCGTAAGATTCCTTAAATAAAGCAATAAAGCATTGATTTCTTTATTCCCCATTACACAACACTCAATTCCAAAGCCACTATTAAGGGCACACACACATCCCTACCACTTAATCATCACTTCCAAAATAAGTAGGGTCTGCTAATTTACGTTTATGCCCTTCATCGTTTTGGAAAAATCAATAAAATTTAAGAAACAAGAACGAAAACAATTTGGCAATCAGCGTTGCACTAAAACCCTGCGCTCCCTCCAAACGCAGTCACACGGTGCTAGTGTACAAGCACGATGTCATCGCCGCCGCAAACCCTGGAGTCGCTAATCCTGCAGCTGCACGACATCGCCGCCGTCAAGTTCGGGAACTTCAAGCTCAAATCCGGCATCTCCTCGCCAATCTACATCGACCTCCGCCTCATCGTCTCCTACCCTAAACTGCTCAGTCAGATCTCGCAGACAATCGCCGCCACCGTTCCTACGTCCTCCCGCTACGACGTCGTCTGCGGCGTCCCCTACACCGCCCTCCCTATTGCCACATGCATCTCCGTGGCTTCTAATGTCCCCATGCTCATGCGCCGGAAGGAGATCAAGGACTATGGCACTGCGAAGGCTATTGAAGGCGCGTTTAAGGAGAATGAAGTGTGTCTTATTGTTGAGGATCTCGTTACTAGCGGCGCTTCCGTTCTCGAGACGGCGGCGCCGCTCCCGTGCCGCCGGGCTAAAAGTGACGGACGCTGTGGTCCTGATTGATAGGTGAGTATTGCTAAATTGAACTCTTCTGTGTATTTATTAAATTCATAATGCCTCGGTTACTGTATGCGGTTCTGCACTAATGTTGTTGTGTATATGCACGATTCTTTGTAAAGATTTTTTCATCTGTCAGTTTATTTGTTCTTCGTTTTTCTTTCTTATCCTTGTGTATATGCACGAGTCTTTGCGTTTTGTATATTGAAGTGTTGTGTGTTTCTGGATGGGAGTCGTTTTGAGGAGATTTTTTTACCCATTTGGATTGTTGTCTGTGGATTGTGATAAGAGATTTTACCGCAAGCTATCTACTGTGTGCTTATCTCATGTGCATATAATACATTCATGTATGCAATTGGAAGCTCTTACAGCGGGCTGTATGGCCTGCCAGTTTACATAGAAATGCCAATTACATACTCGTGTGCTGCGTTTGTGATTGTGCTCTGTAACAGGTTCATTAACTAGAGAGGAATATTTTTTTTCTGAGAAGTATAACGGCAGGAGCATAGTATGATAATAATATGTAATACTCCCCTCCGTCCCGTCCCACTATGTCTTGTTTCTTTTCGGCACGGAGATTAAGATGAGTGAGTGGTTGTTTGTAGATGAGTGAGTGATTGTGTGTAAAGATGTAGGACCCACAAAGAAAAGTGGGAATTTGTGTAGTAATAATTTTCATTTTAAGAAACAAAGACAAGCGGGACAACCAAGGAAAACAAGGCAAAGTCGAGCGGGACGGAGGAATATTGTTCAACTATCATACCTTCGACTTCTTACCAGAAAAATATCCAAGGTCGTATGCTTTTGTATATTTAATACGGTTTTTGCTTGTCTTCTTCTTGTGGGCATCGGAGAAGGGGCCCAATACGGTCGACCCAGGTCTTTTGATTGAGTGGGGGAGGGGGCAAGTGGGAGATGCTTCCTCCAAGCAAAGTTCAAAAAAGCGTAAATGGGTTAGAGGCGTTTTCCTTACGAGTCACGAGGCGTAAGCCTCGAGGCGGACCGAGGTGTAAAATTGAGCGTAAATTCTATTTTTTCCCCTAAGAAACATATAACACCACAAAAACACGTATAAACACGTAAAATCAAGTTTCTTCCAAGTTCAAACCAACAAAAAAATCAATTCAAACCAACGCGAAAGAGTTATAAGGTCTTAAATCTCAACATCACAAATTAAGCATCATCAATCTTCATCATCATAATTCTCTTCTTACGTCATCCTCATCAACCAAATATCGTTGGTGATTTTTTCCTTTACCTACATACATTAAATTAGCAATATACTACAATACTAAAAAGTTAAATTATTAGTTAGTTTAAATTATTAATTAGATTTAAAGTACCTCAATTTGCACTTCCCAACACTTGAATGAAATTGCAAATAATTACTTACTTAATGCTCATAATTAATTTGGGAATAGCGAGGAGAATGTTCATAATTAATTCCACGATACTCAATTTCACAATACTCATAATTAGTGAGAGAAACTCGATTACAATATCACGGCCACATGTTATAAGAGTTAAAAAAAATAGGCGAGAGAAACTCGATTACAATCTCCGAAGTGAAGTCGGCGGCGGGGGCTTGAAGCGGTGACGTCGGCAATTTCGGAGCAGCGGCGGTGGCGTTTCAGTGGCCGAGGCGGTTTCACGGTAAATTGTTTTGATTTGGGAGAAAATTGGGTTTTAATCAATTAGGGTTGAATCGATTTTGATAAATTTTGATAAATAAACATATGGGTTGCGTGAAATTTGGGCAAATTTGAGTTATTTGGTTGAAATTGAAGAATGAGTCAAAGAAAATACGCCCGATTTATGGTTCGAACGCCTCGGCCCGTCGACTCGAGGCGTGCGCCTCGACGCGCCTCACATCGACGGATCTGACGGCGGCGAATTCAATGAGGCGTACACCTCAGATCTTTTTTCCGGCGCCTCGCTCCGAGGCGGGCCTCGAGGTGTATAATCGAGCGCTTTTTAATTCCATGCCTCCAAAAACGTTCACATTAGTCATTAGATATACAATTGTAGTGAATATTTAAACATAACTTGTAAACTTGATTCCTCGTCGTGATTTTTGCACTCTCTCGCATAGTATCCTGCATCTGCTAGTAAGGACTAGATTTTGGTCACAAGGTTGCAGCCTTTGAATATTTCCCGTTGCCATTATATGAAATGGTACCGCCTTGGTTTATGCGATCGCTGAAGGTGCATGAGATTGTCTACCGTAATATTCTTGACACTTATTTGGAAATTTTTTCAATGTCTGTCTATTTCTACACTTCTAGTTGACGCATTAGTTTCCACCATTCTCTTTTATACAACCTTTTATTACTCCATGCGCGAATGTTCTACTTTGTAAGCTGAAGCTTTTTGTCCTGAAGATTTCCTTATAACATTTATTTCTCACTCCTCCTAAATAGAGAACAGGGGGGCAGGGAAAATTTGGCAAAAAATGGGATCAGCCTTCATGCAATGGTGAAGCTGACTGATATGGTGAGGATATTGAAGGCAAAAGGGAGAGTGTCAGAGGAGACAGAGAATATGGTTAAGAAATTCTTGGAAGAAAATCGGAATGTTTCGGTACCTTCAGCAGCGGTATCTGACAAGAAGTTGAAAATTAAACTTCCATTTGAAGAGAGAGGGCTAAGTTGACAAAGAATCCCGCGGGAAGGAAGTTGTTTGAGATTATGGTGAAGAAAAAATCTAACCTTGTGCTTGGCTGCTGATGTGGCTACAGCTGCTGAGTTGCTTGATATTGCAGACAAGGTAAATCATATAAAGATGTTTCAAACTTTCAGTTAGTTTATTAACAAATATGGTTATTCTCTGCACTAATATATTTTTTCAAGTATACTGGTGTAGTAATTTCTGGCAGTTTCTAGTTGGATTTGTAGAAAATGTTTAGATGGTCTTGTTCCTGGTTGCTGAAGCTCGAGACTGGTTCTGTATAGCAAATTCTTTATAGATAATCTTTTCCTCCTGTTATGCAGCTCTGTCCATTTGAGTATGCAAAGATTATATCATTAAATGACCTGCAACTAGTGATTTAATGTGTTCCTTACATGGCTGTATGCAGTTGAAATTTTTTAATTTCAGTACATTTATAGGTGTAATTTATTAAGTGAACGTTCATACTGACCTCGACTCCGAAAACTGATTAGAGTTTTCTAAGAATTGGAAGCCATAATGTAGAGTATTTTCTTTTAGAGTTTATGTGAGCGTACTAAAAGAAAAAATAATGGCTATAATTATGAGAACAGGTATCTATCTATAATTCTATATGTTCATCCGTGATGGTCTTCTTTCTTTTCTTAAAAAAAAAATCTAATAGTTTATGATGTGTGCGATAAGTTGATAATTTGCTAGCATGAATTTTTCTATCCAATAGTCTCACTCATGTCTTGGTTGGGTACTTCTGCAGGTTGGGCCTGAGCTCTGCATGTTAAAAACCCATGTCGATATATTGCCTGATTTCACACCTGATTTTGGATCTAAACTTCGCTCGGTATATCCCTACTCTCTGAATGTTATTGTTACCTTTAGCATAACAGTTGTAGCAACTAGCAACAACTGCTACAGTCTCCTTCTCCTGAGCCAGCTTTCCCGTGATTCAAGCTTTTCAGGGAGGGATAAAAATTCTATTTTCTCGTAGAAAATCTCAATGCACCTTTAAATAAGTATGATGTGACAACTTCTGTTAAATATCCATCCATTACCTGAGAATTACTGTCATTTTGTTCAATTTCTTTCAGTAGAGTACATTGTTTGCAAACCACAGCTATGATTTGTAGTGAAGTCTGTACTTCTCTTTAGTTTTTGCCCTTCTTGGTCTTTTCCTTTTGGATGCTGTTAGTTTTTTGGATTTATTTCTTTATCATATCATATGCCCGGAAACTTCTTCCACATTGCTCCAACGAATATTAAAAGTTTGTTTTGCTACATGTGCTTGTTAAGGTAAATTTCGGGAAAAACTGATTCTGCTTTATCTTCTGAAGATGCAGACAAACATAACTTCTTAATCTTTGAAGACCGCAAGTTTGCTGACATTGGCAACACAGTCACCATGCAGTATGAAAGGTAAGATGATTCTCTTGCTTTGCTTTTGGGAAATGCATTTGAGGCTATTGTTGAGAGTTCTCATATGGTCGTATACAGTGGTGTTTTCCGCATACTGGAGTGGGCGGATATTGTAAATGCACATATTATTTCAGGGCCAGCAATCGTGGATGGCTTAAAGTTGAAGGTGCGGATTTACATAAATTTTACTTTTATCATTATATGCTGTTAAGTTGCCCATGTTTAGTTTGACATTTATGATGCTATAGGGTTTATCACGCGGCAGAGGTTTGTTGCTGCTTGCTGAAATGAGTTCCGCTGGTAACCTTGCCAAGGGAGACTACACAGCTGCTGCCGTGAAAATTGCTGAAGATCATCCCGATTTTGTTATTGGCTTCATATCCGTCAATCCAGCATCATGGCCCGGCGGACCTGGAAATCCGGCCCTTATCCACGCAACACCTGGTGTTCAACTGGTAAAAAAGGTGGAGATGATTTGGGTCAACAATACAACACTCCACATTCTGTAAGTATCAAATGCTATCCTTTTCTGTTATAAGCTGCATTTAAAGCTTTCATAGATTAATCATTAGAATTCTTGTGGATGATAATATTAGTAACATTTCTTTGATATAGGTCCTTTTAATATCCTCATCTTGAACCTTGATGGACACTCTACCTAGAAATTGAAAACAACCATATCATAAGTCCAATAGCCATGGACTCTAAAGGCTTGTTGTCTTATTTAAGTTAAGGGAAAATAGACCCTTACATTGTATCTATTAAGATTCCTTGTCCTCCTTGGTTCTGTTATAAGACTTACATTCTACAAGTTGTTTCGCCTTTTGCTCGGTTGAAAGCAGCGCTGTAATATCTAATATGTAGGGACTTGCTCATTTGTTTGAATCAGTTGCATGAATTTTACTTGTCTACAGTCTTCCTCAAGTGAATTAGTCGCTGAAGCATAGTTGGCATGGTAACTTATGCTTTTTTCGGCGTCGTGTGGTTTCTCGGAGAGAGGCAGCTAACGTGCACACTGGTTGGACGTGGAATTATAAAGGCTGCAAACCCTGGGCGGAGGCAGCTAAGGAATACAGGTCTCAGGATGGGATGCGTACTTGGTGAAGTGCAAGTAGTAATGCTTCCATCTCCCAACTTTCCCTTTGGAATAAAGATTTCTTGACGTAAGAAACATAAATTGTAAGACTTGAATAAAACTGATGATTCAAACTCGTATCCAATTTTTGGTAAAACAGGGTTGTCTTCATCACCAGATAGCACAAGTTTGAATTGTAACTAGCCGCATTGTTTAGGTGGTATTTATGAATTACCCTGGACAAACGATTACGTAATACTCCCTCTGTCCCCCAAGTCTGTCTCATTTTCCTTTTGATGTGGTATATTGTTTGTCTCGTTTGCCTTTAAAATGGCAAAGGAAGAAAAGTATAAATCTATCACTTTGGCTCGATATAGTATCTCTTAGAAATGGGCTTTTCAAGTGTACATCTCAATGATTGTTCGAATATTTTTAATGAACATAATTCTCGCAATTGAAATGTTTTCAAATCATATTCGTATAAACTTATAATTTCAAGAGATTATTACATAAAAAAAATTCTAAATCCTAAGGCAATATATAAAAATAATATCTTCCGTCCACGCCAAAACACCGTTTCCAATGGGCACGGAGAATTTAGGAGGTTGTGTTTATGAGTTAATGCCCACTCTTGTTTCAATAAATAATATTTTAATCTTAATCCCTTCATAATTTATCTACCACCTACTCTACCTGGAAAAAATAAGTTATTTTAATTTGCAAAATCACTTATTTCAATAAACAAACAAATAAATTCTCAAGAGTACAAGATCCGTCAACAAATTTCGAGATGTTTGATCCCACAAATTGCCGCCAAGTTTTCAGTAACAAGAAATACCCTTAAATAGCACAATAAGGTGGGTAAATAAACAAAACAACAAATAAAGATAAGGATAGCAAAAAATGTAATGTAACACTCCTAGTTGCCACTAACTTTTCAAAACAAAGATTCAAGTTCAAAAACTTAACGCCTATATAAATACATATAGTCCATCATCTTCAAGATTATTCAAACTGTACTCCATCTTCAATCACGTAAGGTAAGAAAATCCATCTTCAAAGATGACACCTGGCCAATCTCGACAACTAAACAAAGAAATCATCTCTCGCCCAATTTTGTCGCAAACCGCAAGAATGGAAAGCCGGCTAAATGGGATTACTTAAAGCAGCCATGGTCAAGTAGAATTGTTTCCTGAAAGCACGGTTCACCGGGGCTAATAGGTCAGCAAAGAAACAAATAAAATGCAGTGAGATGATCTATCTTCTGCGCAAAGATAGTAAGATTAGACCAAAATGTAGATTACGGTGATAGATTTGGAGTCATTATCTCATGGACCTGAAAGTTACAAAAAAGATCAACCATTAGTAAAATTAGCTTGTGGCATAAGTTGTAGCAATAGCACAATTGGTTTAGGCTGGGGCTGACGAAAGACTCGATCAAAATAAGCCTCTCACACTAAATAAGTAATTAGCCCACCTAACAACAACATCAGAAGCTACTTAAGGCTAAGGTTTTCATTGGGGAAGTCACTTGGTAGTTTGGTAGTCGAGTCTTAAATCTCTTGAAGTTTAAGGGGATATGCAATAACACTATAACATATGAGATGAAAATGGTTCTATATAACTAAGACATCACATAGATTTTATTCATCTCTGGGAGAGGCAGAGCCACACAGAACTGTGTAAAACAAGAAATTCATCACAAAAAGTGATTATGTGTGTCAGGTGCTGTCCTATATTCAATTTAGATGGATTAGTTTTGTTTGATGGGGAAAAAAATTATATCTCCCTTCACACAACAAGTTGCAAAGGAAAAGGGAAAAGCAAAAATCTCCACCACAGGGATACAAATTGAGACTCAACCAATGATACCATCTATAACCAAAGAGGTGACTAAAGTCCTAATATGATCGTGTAATGATGGGCAAAAATAAAGAGGCACGCCATAATGCATTAGAAAATTGTATGCTTTTACAACTGCGAAGATTGAATAGTTAAGAAGCTAAAATGTTGTAATAGATCGTAATGGATATGCAATGAAAGTACGCTGACATGTAATAGAAAATCGTATGGATTTTACAACCGAAAAGTAATAAAACACCAAGAAGCTAAAATGTTGGAATAGATCGTGCATGGATATGCAATTAAGTACGCTGACATGTAATAGAAAATTGTATGTTTTTGCCAACCGTTGAATTAGAATAGTAAGAAGCTAAAATGTTGACCCTAGATCATGATGGATATGCAATGAAGTATGTTTGACATGTAAGAATTGATTTATGGAAGCAAAATAATTTGCAGCTAGGTTTATAATTTATGCAGCTTTTCAACTTCATGATTCATTTGTAATCTTTGCCACCCATTAAATGCTCAATTTATAAGTTTACAATGGACAATGCTACCGTTGAATTACACCTACAATGCATTTTAGAATTTACAATACGTAGTTTTCTTGCCAATGGGGGCGTATACTACCAACAATTAGAGCAAAGTGGCCTCCCATGCCAAAATAAACACAGACATTATATAAAGATAATGGTTCGTTCCTACATCACGGGGGGCATAATGATGTTCAGTTTTTGTAGAGACAGCCAACAAGGAAGTAGTTCTGATATTAGGTTAATTTCCTGTACTCACCTAATAAATTTCGACACTAAGTCGGTTTGATCTAGTGGTTTTTTGTACAATAAAATCAGTATCCAAGTTCAAACCGCAAGCTATAAACTTGGACCAACTCATAAGGGCGGCTTGTTCTATCATTTGAACAAAATTACCACCGTCATTCTGTAAACAAAGTATTTTTTGAGCAAAAATGGTATGAAGCACACGATCAACACTAAGTTAAAGGCAAGAATGTTTGCCTACAAAAAACCCAAGATCAAAGAAGGGACAACTTACTAAGATCGATGCACTGGCCAATGGATTTGGGAAGTTCAAACAGCCGCGGCGGCCAGGAACGATCAATCTATGCCGGAAAATGGAACCCTAATCGATATACAAGAGCTAATGGAGTGGTCAGGGTCTCGAATGATGATTGGACAATCGAAGATGATCAAAGATGCTTCATTTGTAAAAAGCGTGACTGGGAAATGTAGATGCTTTTTGGGGGAGAAACCGGGGTTATCGGCGGGTAGGAATACTGGGCAACCTTTTGTTAAGTTAACGGGAATAAAATGTAGAAAATTCATTTTGTAAAGTCTATACGCTTGAAAACCTTTTGTAAGCAAACTTTAATTCTATGTAAGGAATACTGAGAACATAATAAGAACAATGGTAATACAAAAAGCAGGAGGGAACAAAGCATAATGCAGGGGAGGTAACAATGGTATCACAATAAAAGCAAGAGTTAAGACAAAATGCAGTAAGACAAGCATCAACTCAAATTCTCGTTATATAAATAGAATCTAGAACATAATAGCAACAAGACAATTGCAAAAAAGCACGGTTCATATCCTAAGGGTGTGAGCATAATTTAATGCAACCAAATGATTAACCAAAGGATTATGGAACCGCAAGTGGACTTAACAGTACATATCCTATATGTGAGCATAATTTTATCATTTCAAGCTTCATCACCCCTCCCATCATATAATAACTAGCTCTTCATAATTAACGAAGGGCAAGCACAATAACGGAGACTAAAAGTGCAGGGAATGATCTCACGCGGCCTGTAAGCAAAATGCCTGTCAAAAGCTCACTTCCAAGCAAGCCAATTTTCGATCCATAGGGCATGCCAATCCCCAAGTGCTTTCTTTGCATTGCCTTCTTCAATGCGTATGGCTCTTCCTCCACACCCGGGTACCTTCTATCAAGGAATTCCCAGTGCTTAACATAAACCTTTCTTGAGAACGAGTCCGCCTCCAAGAAGGAGGGCGACATCCTGCTCTCCACTGGACCGCCTGGGTTTATCGGACTCGGCCTAATTTTCGACTGGAGCACTGCATCGTGAGACGACATCACTTTGGTGACTTCGGGGTGGATCACTGCAAGTAGTATCGTAGTTGTCGTAACCTGCGCATGTGCATTTTCAGATCTCGTAGGATCTCTGGGCGGTAGTCCCTGTATCCAAACCACAAAAGGAGGAGAAATCGCTAGGGAGGGGCGATGTTTGATCTTCTCTGTGTCTCGTATCCAAATTAACTACTAAAGGAGGGATATCATGTGGAGGGGCCGATGGGGGGACGGATCTCGCTCGCTGGCCTCGATCCTGACGCCTGTTGCTTGGTTTAAAACGAACCATTCTTCATGGCGAAAGGTTGCAAACGGTGGTGACGGAGGGTACCGGTGAGACGGAGGGAGGCGCAAGAACGAGAGGTTGAAGAGTCAGGTTTAGTTCAATGGATAGACGTTGGTTAGTAGAGTAACTAATTAGTTAATTAGGAGTATTATTTAGA